>APFE030188155.1:69862-87394 GCA_000404065.3 Pinus taeda | reverse complement strand
ATGAGTAATAGCTCTATGGATTTTGATTTCTATGAAAATTGTGTATATGGGAAGCAGAATCGGGTGAGTTTCCCCTCTGGATATTAGAGCTTGTGCACAGTGATGTGTTTGGACTTGTGAAGGTTCCATCACTGGGTAAGTCTGTGTACTATGTATCATTTATAGATGACTTCTCAAGGAATACATGGATATATTTCCATGAGAAGAAATCTGAAGTCTTTGACAGGTTTAAATAATCCAAGGCTTTGGTGGAAAACTAGATAGAGAAGAAGATAAAGGTGTTGAGGACAGATAATGGTGGAGAGTTTTGTAGTAAGGAATTTGAAGAATTCTGTATGAAGTGTGGTATAGCATGGTAGAATACTACTCGATATAAACCTCAACAAAATGGAGTTGCAAAAAGAATGAATAAGACATTAATGGAAAGGGCAAGAAGCATGCTTAGTGGTGTTGGGTTAGGAAAAGAATTTTGGGCAGAGGCGGTGGATACTACATGTTACCTGGTCAATAGGTCACCTTCATCAGTGTTGTAGGATAAGACTCCACAAGAGGTATGGACTGGTAAGAAACCCTCTCTTTCACATCTGAGGGTATTTGGATGTGATGCATATGTACATGTTCCAAAGGAGAAACGAACCAAGTTGGATAGTAAATCTGAAAAGTGCATCTTTATTGGGTATAAGGATTGTTTGAAGGGTTATAAGCTTTGGAACCCAGTAATAAGGAAGGTTGTTTACAGCAGAGATGTGGTGTTCAGAGAAGTGAAAGATGTTAGTAAACATGAAGTCCAACCAAAGGAACCTGAGAAGATAGAGTTTGAGCTAAAGGAGGAAGAATCAGACTCTACAGCAGAGGAGGAATTAGAAGATTAAGAGCCACAAACTCTAGGTGTAAGAAGATCAGTTCGAGAAAGAAGGCAGCCAAAAAGGTATAGTCCATATGCTTTCTATTCAAATTTTGCTTTATCTATTATTGATGATGATCCCAGAACTATGAAGGAAGCAATGGATTCAGAGGATGGAAAACTTTGGAAAGAGGCCATGGTTGATGAAATGGCATCTTTGCACAAAAATGAGGCTTGGGATTTGGTGGAGTTGCTAGTTGGAAGGAAACCCATTGATAGTAAAATGGGTGTTCAAAAAGAAAACAAATGCAGAAGGAAAAGTGGAGAAATGCAAAGCTCAGTTGGTAGCAAAAGGTTATTCCCAGGTGCCGGGAATTGATTTTGGTGATATTTTTTTCTCCTATTGCCAAGGTAACCTCTATTAGATTACTTTTATCTGTTGTTGTTGCTTTTGATTTTGAGGTAGAACATATGGATGTGAAGACAACATTTCTTCACAAGGATTTAGAAGAGGAGATCTACATGAAACAACCTGAAGGCTTTGCAGTGAACAGTAAGAAAGATCTGGTATGCAAGTTAAGTCTTTGTATGGGTTAAAACAATCACCAAGGATGTGGTATAGGAAATTTGATACATTTATATGGGGACTTGGCTTCACCAGAAGCAAAGCAGATCTTTTTGTGTATCTTAAATTAATTGGTGACCGTATTATTTATCTGGTCTTGTATGTGGATGATATGTTGCTGATTGAAAATGACAAAGAATTTATCCAGGATTTGAAGACCCAATTGTCCTCCAAATTCGACATGAAAGATCTTGGTGCTGAAAACTATATTTTAGGCATGGAAATTAAAAGAGATCGAGGAAAGAGGAAGCTCTAGTTAAAACAGAGGAAGCATGTCGAGACAATATTGCAGAGGTTTAATATGTAGGATAGTAAACTGGTGAAGGTTCCTATTCCTATAGGTGTAAAGTTATCTGCTGAATAGTGTCCCAAGACACAAGAAGAGGAAGAGGATATGTCATGTGTTCCATATGCAAGTGTAGTCGGTAGCTTGATGTATGCAATGGTCTGTACTAGACCATACATTGCATATGCAGTGGAAGTATTGAGCAGGTTTCTGTCAAAACGAGGAAAGGAGCATTAGATAGCAGTGAAGTGGGTTTTCAGGTATTTGTGTGGCACTAGTGATTATGGTTTGTGCTACCAAGGAAGACCAGGATTGGACAGAGTGTTGGATATTCGTGGCCTTGTTGATGCAGACTGGGCTGGAGATCTGGATCAGAGAGTCTCAGTGGGGTTTTGTGTTTTATTCTTTGGAAGGTGCAATCAGTTTGGATTGAGTAAGAAACAATCTGTAGTGGCAGCTAATCACTAGCAGAGGAAGAAATACATGGCAGCCACTCAATGTCAAGCAAGGAAAGCAGTTTGGTTGCAGAGATTGTGTTCAAGTATGGGGTTAGTATAGGAAGCTATAACAGGATAGACTGTGGACAGCCAAAAGTACAATTTTCTTGGCAAGAACTCTTGCATATTCTTTTCAAAGGCAAAGCACATTAATGTTTCAGTATCACTATATGTGAGGATAATGAATAGACAGACAAAAAAGGTGTTACGTTTGTAAAACTGGTGAACACTATTGAAAAAAACTACCGAATGCATTGAAAAAATATGGGTTGAGGCTCTGAGAAGTTCCCACTGAGAATAGTGAGAAACAATGGGTGTTTCAGGGCTGGAAAAATGACTAAGCTCTCTTGTGGCCCCCTGTGGAAAGAAAAGAACAAGTGGGAGAATGTTGGGTTGTGTTATATTCTTTCCACGTAGTTAACAGGGGGTTTGAGGGCTACCCGTAACCCCACTTTATGGGTGAAAATTTTGATTTTGGACCCTATGTTAGGTTGGGTGGACCCACCTGTGGTTTTGTGCATGATCTTTTGCACATGTTTTTTGGACGCGATGGTTTTCCGATCCATGGTATTGGACGTGATTGTTTTCGGTCCATGGTATTGGATGCGATGGTTTTCGGTCCATGGTATTGGATGCTTTGACATGTATAAATATGTAATATAACATTGAAAGAAACATAATGAAAAATCAAGCTGGTAGTCCCGGTTTTGGGATCCAGGGGAAAATCTTTGTGTATATGTGTTTTATGTGTTATGCTCTTGCATTGTTTATTTTCTGTGTTTTAGAATTCGTATGCAAGTAATTTCTATACGTGGTTAAAACCTACATTCTATCAGCTCTACGGCTGTGGCATGTACAACGTGAGCTCTCAGCTTTGTGGCTTTTTTCTCCGCTGTGATCTGCCTGAAGGAAAAATGGCTTTTTCGCTTAGCTCATTGGTCTTTGAGGCATCCTCCAACTCTACGGCTTCCGTCCGCTTCGAATCCCTCTTCCAGGTACTATACAATCATTGCTTAATGCCAAAAGGGGAGGTTGCCACCATTTCTATAACGTAAGAGTACCTCAGGCCTCTACATCTCCGGAATAGCCATGCTACGTTAACAAAGGGAAAAATGTATTTTGATAGAGAAAATCTGCCAAAAAACTATGTCTCAGACTTCACACATTCATAATCCCACTTTATAGTGCCATCGGGTCCATATGGGGATCATTGTCGCATATCGCAATTGGCATGATCCATGGTTTTCCCTTTTTATTTTAAAATACATTGAAACGACAAAAATGCATGTAAAACTGCCTTTGGACGGACTTCAAAATATATTGATTACCGCCTAGAGCCCTGTCGAGTCTGGCCATTGCATCGCATATATATAACATATGTGGCCCCACTCCAATGTGTTGTGCTGAAACGATACTGCGATGTGACAAGTTGCAATCGCAGATCGCACAAGTCTGAGGCCTCTTCATATAGTAGGATCTATTCCAGCGTCGATTGCGATCCGTCAATATCGGTGATCATAGTATCACATCGGCCTGGTCCCCTCGTGTATTATGTTGCCGATATCTACCGACAGCCACCACCGATTGCAATTGCCAATCGGATCTGGACTGGTTATCGGCCAAATCCGACAACCCCTGTTCAACCATTGTTTAAGCCTCTGATAGCTCTATTTCATAGTTTTTCCTCATGTTTTCAACCTCCAATAGTGTTATTCGTCGATGCGATATTTCCTCTTTGACCAATCAAACAGGGTCACGTGGCCCAATCCCAGCCTACCATGCGTCAGTTATGGATTGGCCCATGATCCTATACTAAAAATCAAAATTTTCAATATAATTCAAAATTTAATGAAATTGCCTCCTTTTTTAAGGACATTGGGCCATTTTCATTTTACAATAACTCCTTCATCTTAAGTCCGTTTTCGCCCATTCAAGTTGTGTTGGATTCATAATGAGAAGATCTCTACAATGATACTATTTCTGAGAGTAGCCTACAACTTTAATTTTCCTCTGATTTAGAAAGGATTTGTGCCATTTGGCACCCTTTACCTCTTGCATGAAGTATTTTAGACTTAGAGGTTTATCCGGGATCCATTTTTGGATCATCCAACTACAACCATTTCGGATTGAACTTGGAAGGATAAGTTCTCCTCCTTATCACTCCTTCCTAATTAAGCATAATAGGCATATGATTTGAAACATATACCAGAATAGTACAAGATCTAAAACCCATATAAATATTATACATATACATGCTTATAAGGAATCTATCCAACCTCTTAGAAATACATTTAGAATCTATGCGATTATTTCTTCATGTCGGCCCAAAGGGAGTCGACATTATATCAACCAATGCATGTTTCCTACATCATATCCTTAAAATATGTAGATAAATAATCCATCTTTGCTTTAGATCCTCATACTTCTTCCTTACCCACTGATAAATTGAGGTCACCTACAACTATCAAAGAACTTAACGTTAAAATGCCATATCCGACCACTTTATCCCAGAAGAGTCTATGTCCAATATATGGAGCATAGGAATTAATTATGTGAAACTTAACCATTTCCCACCAAATGCACGATAATAATAATACCTGCACATGAAGCAAAGGCCTCTATTTCAAAAATCTAAGGATTCTAAATAATCCCCAAACTACCAAAATGTCCATTCACACTAGTTGCACAAACATGCCAGTCACGACAAATGGACAATAGTACCCCCCATGTTTTATCCCTGGACAACATCATTTCTTGAATTAAAATCATATATATTCCACGAATTTGTACCATACCCCTAAGGGAGTGAATTTTTAGGGCCGCTCCCAGACCCCAGATGTTCATTGAGATAATATTCATGGGGGAACCTCCGTCATAGGCAATTCCCCTCTAAGGGCCCGGGTTCCATAGAAATATGAAATAGATACATTTCCATAGGTAAATACTGGGTCGATGTCAAAAATGGGTAGCTTAGACCCATCTACCATATTTGTTGTGAGCATGTCGAAAACTTTTTAAATTTGGAGGTATCTTCCTCCGGTAAGTAACATTCATATAGGGATTAGAAGGATCCCCAGATTGTCCAAAAAAGTCCTTTTAATTGAGAGGTTCCATGGATTATGGGGATGAGATTAGTACCTCCAACTCCCTATTAGGAGATGTGACCGATGGGAGGATAACATTTTCTAAATATACAGGAAGTAGGAAAATTAGGTGGCTTTTCCAGAAGGATAACACTATGACCCATGGACATATCAGCGCCTATCCTGACATCCCAATCCTTTTGACTGAAATCATAAAAATTTGTGTGCCCCCCCTCGCCCTGCCCCCCAACCAATCACACACACTACATCAAGAGATAGATGATGCGAATAAAAATGGGATTCAGGTAATGACTGAGGTCCTAGATCTGAAATTAATCCTTCTAAGGTCCCAACCAAATCCACATGGGAGGTCGAAACAAAGTCTATGCGAGAAGATACAATCTTTTCTAGACAATTAAGATCATTCAAAAAATTAGAAAAGGGTTTTGGATTACCTCCATGCATATTGTACATAGTAGTGAAGCCGCTAGTAGAAACCTCATGGAGAATATTTTCCTAAATCCCATCATCCTCGAGATAATGAAATTCCTTTCTTGGAATAATTTCCATGGGCAAGTCGACAACAGATGACCTGTCTCATGACAATTCAAGCACCTGAATGACACATTCTACTAATCCTCTACCCATATTCACCTCAATTAACACCCATGCCATTCCTTTATCCAGTTGTCCAAAACACCCTTCCCCCCCAAAATAGAACTTCCCAATTCTATTCGCAATCTTCGAAACAACATATTTGTTCCAATGTTCGAGTGGCAATCCTAGGTGTTTGGCCCAAACCAGATTCCTATGGGGTACCTCTGAGAAGGGATTGAAACCTTCCCTATTTCTCTACAAGATAAGGAACCCTCTTCCTTTAACCTAAGGAACCTTTAAAATCCTATGTGCGTCATCTGAATTAAGGAAATGAAAGAAAATCAATCCATTAAAAATAATACTCACTTTAGGTCTATATTTCAATGTTTGAAACCATATATCTTCCACTCATGTTTTCACTTGCTCTCATGTAATATGTGTATGATGCCACCTCCTGAACAATGCCTTATGTTTCAGCCTTTCGATACTAGCCCAGAATGAACCGCCCCCATAACCAGTGGTGGTTCACCTCTAAGAGCCTTAATAATAATTTTCTTCAGCTTGTTCCTGCGATCGTTATAAATGTCCACAGAAATATCCTTCCCGAAATTTACCACGCTGTCAATAGCCAGTTTCAATTTCATAGGATCTTGTGAAATCTTCGATTATGCCTCCCTCTCCGCCTGAACGGTAAGTTCAATAAACCTTTCTAGAGAAGGAGAGGAGGCCTCCAACATGCCCTCCAAGTGGCCGTCAGAAACCATCTATGCCCACCAACCCGTCCTTCTGCCTACCTGAAACATGAATATTCCTAGTATGAGATGATATCACATCGTTCAAAGATCATTCCCAGTGTCAAAACATAAGTCTATTCTCCCCTAACTAGGACCACCTCAACATATCCCTAGCTGCCTAAATCTGCACCTTCCGATCAGGATGTACCTAAGATGTACACCTGTATCTATGATGTATATCCTTGATATAAAAGCCAACATCTTCCAAACCAACTCCCCTAACCCCGAGATGAAATTTGACCCTACTGTACCAAGGTGTCCCAATGGAAAAATCTCGATGGGCAGATTAATGGGACATGTACTCTCAAATAAATATAGAATTGCAACCTGCCAGAAAAATGAAACGTATTAATGAGACACCTGCCACATCTGCCTCAATCAATGTAATTCAAAATCCTAATAGATACTCCATGCATACTATACACATTATGACCAAAACCCATTTATCACTGTTAACGGTAACATCCATCATTAGTTTCTCCCCTCTGCACCAAGATGACCAGATAGAACTAAAGAAAAACTTTTAAAACAAAAACTCAAGCATAAACTAAACATAAAGATGATGTAAATGCAAAGATACTAACATCCCACTCAACACCGATACAATATAACATATACTATCTCTCACCGAGATCCTTCCTTCTAATTCTAACAACCCATAATAAAAAATACAAGAAAAGTAAACTATGAATCACAACTACCTTCACTTAAGATCAATTACAATTAAATATATATGAAAATAGCATAAAAGAATCCCATATATAATCATGGAGATAAAATTTATTCTTCTACCAAAACCTTTCATGCTAACAATTCTAACTCACTGCTAACTTCCTCCTCTTCATATACCTTACTCCTTTGTAAATATATAGAAACCATACCTACTGACTACCGAGGAAACATAAGACCCCACACAGTGTAAATAATTTCCAAGTTTGACTTAATATTTAAACCAATTTACACTATCATGTGCTAAGTATTATAATACTCTCTTCATGTTGGACTTTTAACTTGATAACTTAGATACATAATATACAATTTATTTTAAACAATGCCAACCTCATAATATGGATTATTTCAAATTCTCTGTATAGATTTTTAAAATAATATATAAATAATTAATATATCATTTTTATAAATAATAAGTAATAGTGTTTTATTTATATATTATAATGGTTGTATTTAAATGGTTTTTTTTATTAATAATTTTAAAGTAATTCAATATTATATTATTAAATATTTTAGTAATAACTCACTATGTATTTTTTATTATTAAATGATATTTAAATAACATCTATTAACTTATATTAAGAATCATACATTTCTTTATTAGTATTAGGAAGTGGTCGATATATTTTTATTTTATTTTTTTTATTTTTAATTACTGTTTTTACTACATTGGTTTATAATATCTATGGAGTGACCTCTGACTCAGAGTGAGTGAAATATTTTTATGACATTGGGTTATAATATCAATAACAAATCGAGTGATAATAATGAGGTTCATATTATTGATGTTTTATAATGCCTTTAATTTAAACTAACCAATTAAACATTCATATTTACTTTTGTTTTTTATTACAACGAATATTCATTTTCAATCCATATCAGTGTTTGTTTTTTATTACAATGGATATTACTTTTTGAGAATATTTTAGTTTTATTTTAAGAGGGACATGTGCCAACTCTATGTTGAGCATAAATGAAATCACACATTGCCCTAAGGCTGCGTTATAGAATGTCTCAACAGAGAGAAAAATAGCCAAATAATTAGAAATAAAAAAAAAGTGTTGATATCAACTTCATTTAATATATATCTATATATAAAGAAAATGTTGAAATAAAATATTTAATGTTGTGTATAATAAAATATTCAATATTCAAAAAGAAAAAGCTATTTGAAAATTAAAAAATAAAACAAAAAATATCACTTACTCCTTAATAAGAATAATGAGAGGGAAATGTGAAATTCATTCAATTCTTAATATAAAATTAATAACTAACATTTAAAAATGTTCATAATAATAAAAAATTCCATTGTGAGTCATCAATAAAATATTTTAATATATAAGATTAAGTGATATTTACATATACTTCAAAATATTTTAATAACAAACAAAACCATTTTAATGTGGACAATATAATTTTTTTTTAACATAATTTTCTATGTAGCAAAGTTAGTTTTATACATGCTATGTTAAATGGAATAAGAAGCAAATTAACTTTTATAATGATGCTATGCATAAAACTATTGTTATAGAGGCAAATAAAGTTGTTTTGTAAATAAAATGTTATAACTACACGCGAGTGCATGATGTAACGGTCGGGGCAGTCGGTTTGCACGCCCCCGGCCGGTTTCGAATGCTGCTGAGCTGCTGCCTGCAGTGTATTATGCCCCGTATTATGCCCCATGTGGTTGTAATGTGTTTGTTTCGATGTGACGATTGTTAAGGTTTCTGACATGTATATGTACGAAAAAAAAGAGGGCCCATAATACTTCTAAAGAGAACTAGCCCCTCCCATTCAAAAAAAAGTTATAAATTAAATTAAATTAAAGTACTAGAACTTTTTAAATTTAATTGCTAACTAGAATATTATAATGAATTTATTAAGTATATCATAATCAATATTTTTAAGATTTTAAATATATTTTTTATACTTATAAAAATATAAATATGGCAACTAAATAAAGTAAAATAATAAAAACAAAAATTCCAGCTGATTAAAATAAAAATATTTAAAGCATTAAACATTTCAAAAAAATATTTAAAGCATTAAACATTTCAAAAATAATTTTAACATGAAAAACGCAAATGAAATTTAAATAAAAATGTTGCATGATTTTCTTATATATTAGGTTCAAAATAATAAATAATAAAATTTCACAACTCAGTTAAATACTTTAACACGTTCACACATTCACTGCATTGACAAGTGAGTTTTAGTTTAGATTTAACCTCAATCTCTCACTAAATTTTATTTCTCTCACCAAATGAAATTTCATTTTACTTAGTTAAAAAAATATATTTATCATTTTTAACGTAATCATTACTATTATAATCACACAAAATACTGTTACGGTTATGACCAATTGTAAAGAGGGCCAATTTAAGTATGGATTTGCTGCACTTGGTGACAACTATAAATTCTACCGTAATTTCAGCTGAAGGCTTTAATGTTGAATTTGTAATTCATGTACAACTGGATTGTTAAAGTCTGCATTGTCAAAGTCTCATTGTCTCATTGATGATCGCACATTGTAATAAATAAATAAATTTGCAATTTAGGTGATTCTGCAATCTAGGGAGCAAAAACCAAAAATGAAAGTGGTCTATACAAAATCGTAATCCTTACAAATAGGAGTTGTTTTTAAAGAGATTTTTTGGAAGTTTTTTTGGTGGGATTTTCCAGTCAAAATCTGGCAGCAATTTATTGAAATCACAAGTTTGATAGCTAATTTCTGCACAATCAAAGCGTCCCAGGGATTTTTCAGGGTGTTGAATCCAAATATGCAGTTAAAAACCATTTTAAATAATACAAATCAAGATTTAACCTCAATTTTTTCCGCCAAATTCCATCACCGGAATCTCCAAAAAGTCGCACTAAAGACAACTCCTTACAAATAACTCAATTATCACACATTGCAATAAATGAATATTCAGTTTTCACTAACAAAGTAACGCAGATGTGAACCTGCAATAACTGGAGAAAAGGTGGAAAAAAAAAACACAAGACGACACATGTTAATTTACTGGTATAGAAATATTATTTTATTTGTCAACTTTATTGTTATTTATTGTCGATGTACATGCGTTAATTTTGATATATATTTTTTAAACATTTATATTTTAAATTTTGATTTCATAGTGACGATTCAAAATTAAACCGCATATAATAGTCTAGATCAATTGTTTGAACCAATCAAACAAGTTTTTTGAATTTCAAAAATTTAAAAATAATTTTAATTTTAAGAATTTAAAAAATTATAAAGATTTTTTTTTTAACAGATTTGTTTATGATATATTCATTTGAAAAAAAAAGGAGAGGATAGAGCCTTGGCACAATGCTTTTAACCACATTAATGGGAACCAAAACAAAACTCCTAGATCTGTGTTTTCTTGCTTTTACATGAAACTGAAAAACACTTGTTTTACGTACTACATTTAACTTGTAGACTCTAATATATTGTTGTAGCAGAATAATACATTTATTGTTCATTGTTCACTATGATGAGAAACAAAACATTAGAGAGAAAAACAATCATTTTGATTGAGAGAAAGTTCTAATGGAGTCTAGGTCGAAGCTGGGTCTTTTTGCTCCTTCTACTCTTGATTGGTAGATTTTTCCTCCTTTTGTGGATGTACGCTACTTCAATCATTCAAGCTTGAATTCTCAGCAAATTTATTTTTGACTATGTCTCACAAAGAATATAGTGCTTGTTCGATATGGAAGCAATGCTCAAAAATCTTGTCAAGAGTATTTATGAGGTTGGTGCATTAATGGTATAAGAACTCCAGCTCTGAGGAGCAACACTCCTTCCACTGATTATGCAAATATTTGACCTATTCCATTCCTTATTTGGGGGAGCTACAATGGGGACAACCATGAGTCGAAGTCATTGGGCGAAGAGAGGAGAGGGCAAAGGAATGATATGAAATATCTAAATATTTTGATGGTGCTAAGTGAAGTGGGGTTGTGAATTGAGAAGGAAGAGCACAATGTCACTGTTGAAGGAAGGAATGAAACAAAGAAAAGAAGCACAACAGGGCAGAGAGAATGAAGCAGTAGATAAGGAAAGAGGCTCAGAGGGAGGTTGTGCACTGAAGAAGAGAATGGGGATCAGAGGGAAGCAATGAGGAGAATTTATGGAAGGGAGAGAGCAGGACACAGTCATGAGACCTCTATGAAGAGTCAAGTGAAATATTGTGGTCTAAACAAACTACAAAGGAGAAAATTTCAAGAAGATACTCCTATCTACTTGGAAATCGGAGCTTTGACCGACAAAGATATGTTGAGGATTTCTAAAGGGTTTTTTGCCTAAGTTGAAAGGACAATTGTTGGGACAAGGTCCCCTAGGGTCAATTTTGGTGCAAAAGCCCAAGTTTTGGGGTGAAAATCACAAGTTTTGTTGTAAAGAATGTAAAGTCTCTGCACGTTATGGTTGCAGAGTGCGCAAATAGTTAAGTGTCATAAAGGGTTTTACCCTTCTGTTATGTAAGTTGTGTCGGCTTTTATACACCTATCCATGGTCCGCGAACCATGGGATTGTATAAAAATAAGAGTCTTAGAGAGTCTAAGTAAAGTTAAGTTCATTGATAAATGTAATAGGTCATTAAGAAGTGAAAAACGAAGAGTCTTAGAGTATAAGAGAGGCTTTGCAGCTATGTGCGCAGAGGCCTAGAGTAGAGTCCGCAGCTGAGTTCACGAATCCTTGCAGCTGAGTGTGCAGGGTAGTCACGAGTCTGTAGGCAGAAATGAAGTATCAATAAAGATTATTATAGAAATATTTGTGTTTTGTCCATTTACTTTTGTTATAAATAAATGCGTTTATGTTATGATGATTAATGGGGTTATGATTTAATATTCTATTGTTGTGCGATTTTGCATGTTTTACATTGTTATAAGAACACAAGTAATAATATCTATTTACACGAAGGATATTTTAATGCATGTTAAAGCTGTCAGACACTTAAGCTGATCTAGGTAAATATAGAGCTAAGTGTGATTACAGAGGTGCCTAAGTGGTTGATTAGGGTCCGTGAAAGACAGTTGTAGACCTTCGCAAAGGTCTAGAGGTTGATAAAGAGAAAGCGAAGGAAGGTTTAGGGCATAAAATGACATCACGCTCATATCTGGGTGCGGAAACTTGGTTCTAGCATCCCGCCATACTGCTTCGGGTGAGACTTCAGTCCATGCTCTGCGGGTTGATGCCGAAAGGGCAAGTAGTGTAGGGATTTGTTTGGCAAACTTAACTCTAAAGCTGGGTCAAGACCCACTAATCCAACAAATGGTTCCATTGTCTCGACCGGGATCTGCATAGAGAGATGTTTGATGTCGCATCATTGGAATCCAACATTGAAAGAAATTGAGGACTGGATGGATAGAAATATCCACGTATTTGCAGCGCAAGAAAACATAAATCCAAGATTGACGAAAGAATAGTGGTTGGACAGGTATCTGTACACAGAGATATGCAAAATGTTTTTCTATTCCTTCCCAATCGATCTATACGAGTGGATCACTAAATTAGCAGACGACCAAGGAAGGTGGAGGTCGATGGTCCAACAGTGTGGACCCCGGAGTTAGTGTGGAGATTGGAAGCCTCTGAAGATAAGATCATGTGCGTTGTTGATCATTGGCTTGATCATGTCACCAGAGGATTTGTGATAGAGTTTGCAGTCGATACATTAGTCAGTTACAACGAAGCAGAGTGATGCTTCTTTAAGGGACTACGATGTAAGTATTTAAGATCTTTGAATACTTGGATTAAAATTCTCTAGTGTGAAAAGTGGGTTATGCAATTATCTTGATGTTTGGAGCTACATGAAGTGGAAAGTTACTCAGGGATAGAAGGAGAACAGGTCCTGAATATAGTCGTTGATTGAGCCTCCTCTGAGTGATGATGAAGGAGAAACACAAGCTTCTCCACAGAGCATTGTCCAGCTAATAAGGAAAAGGGTTCTCGTGAATACCCCATCCACCCACACCACCTCCATCTTCACCTTTACCACATACACCTTCGCCCACATCGCCACCACCTCCACCATCATTCACTATGGCGAATACAGTGAAGTTTCCCATTTTCAAGGGCTTGGGAAATGAGGACGTGGACCAGTTTTGGTTCGTTGCAAAGGCTGTGTGGGAAGCCCAAAACACTACAGATGATCAGATGAAGAAAGCGACATTTGTTACTGCCTTACAAGATCACGTGCTAACGTGGTACATTAAGTACTGCACCGATAACCGATAGTTGCATTGGTAATCATTCAGAATGCACTGAATAAGGAATTCAGTAGGCCCAAGTCTGAAGTTGAATCAATTGTTGAATTCAAGGAAATCATCGTGAAGTTGGGCGAGACACCCTGGGAGCTGGATCAGAGACTGAAATGCAATATCCGTGAAGCTAACATGAATCTTACGGGTGGGCAGCACCACGAATGGTTTGTGGCTTCGCTCTTGCCTCATCTAAGGGTTGCTTTATCATAACAAAAGATTGGGACCCAGGCGAAAGCCATGGAGATTGCAATGAGACTGCATGAGACACCGATTCAAGATGTTGCTTTGGGAGTTTAGCAGATTCACATGGAGTTGCTAAATCATTGCTTAGAATTCCAAATTCTGAAGAAGGATAGAGTAGCTTGGCCAGAGGTGTGCGAAGAAGTTTGGTGTTTTAAATATAAGATTCAGGGGCATGATAAAGATCATTTCCCTGTCTTCGTGAATTATGTTGCAGGAGGAGGGCTGATGCCTTTGAGGCTGGAAGCTAAAATAGGGCCAAGTACAGGGCCCATGTTGTGGTGTGCTATATGACAAGTAGTTGGAAAACATGTGATAGATAATTGTTACTTTCCGCAGAAATTTGTACAGACACCGCAACAACTCTTCTGCAACTTCTGCAAATCAGTAGGTCATGATGAGCGCAATTGTCATAGTTATGAGTTAATGATGGAGAGAACACCTATGTATCGAATGAAGACAGAAACTCGGCCTTTGGATCAAGGCACTGGGGGAGCGCGAGGAGGATATTAGGGGCACAGACGAGGCCGAGGCGGAAGAGGACCTGTGAGAGGTTGGGGGCAAGTTATTTTCTAAAATTGTGGATGGCTAGGACACTACGCACAAGAGTGTACAAACCCGACGTGTCTGTCATGCTGATACTGTACTTAGTTTGACCATGCGACAGAAGGTTGTCCTGTATTAGTAGCTAATATGAGGGAAAAGGGGACGCATACTCAATAGCCTACCCAAAGCCTCTAAATGATGAGGGCTGAACCCTGTGAAGAAGATCCTAATATGAATATCATGTTGCAAAGTGGGATGGTGACTGACGAAGATAAGGGAAAGAAGCCTGAAGAAAGTGAATGGGTTCGAAAAGCCTCAGAGAAGGAGGTTGGCTTTGAAATAGGGCATGCAAAAGAAACCTTCATGGAAGCAAAGAAAAGCTTTTTTGAGGCTTCTACCTCAAGAAGTCAGGATAAGCAGTCTAAAGAAATGGACCCATCCATGCTTACTACCTTTTTGGAGACCTATATGAAGCTGTTACGCGATAATAAGGTTGTGAAAGGATTGCAGGAATTGATCAATAAATGTGTTGGTAAAGAAAATACTCCCAAGGGACCGTGCATGGTCATAAAAATTGGTAAGCATAAGGCAAGAATAGGACATGAGATAAGGCTCACTGCGCAAATAAGGGAGTATGAAATGAACCAAGTTATTCTAAATTTTAGGTCAGATGCGAATGTTTTGCCTAAACAAACATGGGAAAGAATGGGGAGACCTACGCTATAGTGGATCCAATTGAGGATGGAAAATCAACAAAAGATTATCTCCATGACAAGATTGTAGGGAGTGACAATAGATATTGAAGGCGTGAGCGCATTGGTGGATTTCGAAGTGATAGAGATTGTCGATGACAGCAATCCCTACCCCACGCTCTAATCCAGGTGGATATTGGTGGCCACCCACTAATTCCACTTGGATCCCCACTAGTACTTCTTTCACTTTTTTCAATTTCCTTAATTATAGCACAATTTACTATTTTTAGCAGCTTTTTCGAGTCCTAAACTTTCGGAGCCGTTTTGAGGCCATAAACGACGTTTTTTGGGAAATCTACCGCCATCGATTTTATGACTAAAATCGTCTTTTTTGTCATAGTCCTCAGAGAGATCTTTCCAACAGGCTATCATGCGCGTCAAACAGAGATAATATGACCAATTCGCGACCCCAGGAAGTTGGTTGTCCAACTCACCCCAATGGGGCCCACAAACTCTTGGTGTTACATCTCCTCGGGTTAGGGTTTTGGTTGTTTAAGGTTTTCTCTTATTGTTCAATAATAAAAAGGCCCTTGAGCCTCATTGTAAGACAGTTCAGAGGCATGTAGCCGCCACATCTCTTCTCAGAGATAAGCTACCATCGCCCTAGCTGTGTTATTTCCATTTCTATTTGTAAGCATATTCCAGTATTTTACAGTAATGAAACGAAGTATTATTTCCGTTGCATATTTGTCTTTATAGTTATCTCTGTATTTTATTGCATTCCTGTTTAAATCCAGATCAGTGGTATCAGAGCGGTATGCTTTTCTTCTATGTGTTTCTTTGCATGTCCCCAACGAGGTCGGTATATAAGGAGTTAGGGCTTGAACTGGTCGAACCTTTACAAGACCAGCCTCACAAATCCCGACAGCCTCCCATGGCAGATGAAAAGAAAGATGAGGGGGCAGGAGATCCTATCAAAATCTTGCTCGAAGAAGCCCTCGAGTGACAAAGGAATGCGATGATGGACAACATTGCCCTAATCCTTCAGCGGCTACCCAGGGGCGACGCATCGGCTTCCAACAACAACTCTGTAAACGCCACCCCATTTAAGGTACAATTTAATTTTGAAATCCCCATATTCGAGGGTTAGATAGACGCATATGTCGTTGATAAATGGTTAAATGTGCTAGAGGGTTATTTTTCTATTCATGCTTTTTCCAGTCGGGAAAAGATTATTTTCGCTCTTCTCAAAGCAGCCCCCCACGTCAAGGATTGGTGGGAAACCTACTGCGAGCAGAAGGATGAAAGTACAGGCTCACTATTTTTAGTCGCACCAACTTGGAATTCATTCTGGGACGACATCAAGGAGCAGTACTACCCTGTCGGAAGCTATGAGGATCAATACATAAAGTGGACCATGCTGCGGCAGGGAAGGGACCAAGTCGTACCGGAGTTTACCAATATTTTCTATACCCTTCGCACAAAGTTGGGTATCAAGGATACAAAGCAGCATTTGGTACTCAAATACCGTGGCCGCCTGCACAAGTACATCCAAGAAGAAATAGAGTTCCTGAACATTTCATCGCTCGGCACGGCATACCGATATGCCGTCAAGGTCAAGCAAAAGTTTAAACAGAAGAAGCGAGACTTTGGGTTTGTGAATCTGAAACAAGGGAAAGGTGCCCCCAAACTGTAGAATAAAGGACAAAGCCAAGGCGGGGCGACCCAAGACAACCCGCAAAAGCTGCAAGCAAAGAAGAGCGCCGCAAAGTCGAAAAAGGACATAGGAAAGTGGTGTGAGTTCCATAAGAGCTCCACTCATAACACAAGTGAGTGTCGGGCCAAGTAGTCACTGGTGGCCGAGCTAAAGGTTTCATAATCAGATGCATGTTCTGACTCTGAGTCAGAACCTGATAAGGGGAATGACAAAGGGAAGCAGATTATCAATGCGGAGCCCAACGCCACCATTCCCACCACAAAGATCCAGAGGGAGGAACCTGAAGATCCAGAGGAGGAGGAGCGTCTCTTCCACTCCTAGATGTGGGTAAAGGGCTCCCCAATACAGTTCATTGTCGATAGTGAGAGCCAAAAGAACCTCATTTCGGCAGAGGTCATGAAACGGCTGGGCGTACCGAACACAGCACATCCACAACCATACACCATCAGGTGGCTGCACCAAGGACGAGATCTTTGCGTGAGCCAACAGTGTTGCCTTCCATACAACATCAAGCCCTTCACGAATGAGGTATTGTGTGACATTGCTCCCCTTGAAGTTTGTGATGTGTTATTAGGACAACCATACTTGTGGAAGAGACATGCTGTGTATGAGTCA
>APFE030188155.1:30583-69264 GCA_000404065.3 Pinus taeda | reverse complement strand
TTTGAAGTCAGGATATCACTAGGTACCAATCGAACCCTCCGATGTGTGGAAGACTACCTTCAAAGCCAAGGAGGGCCTTTTCGAATGGTTGGTTATGCCTTTCGGATTGACGAATGCTCCTGCAACCTTCATGAGGCTCATGGATGACATCTTGCAGCCATTCACCAACTCCTTTGTAGTGGTATACTTGGATGACATCTTGATCTTTAGCAAGAGTTGGGAAGAGCACCTCCACCACATCCGACAGGTTCTCCAAACACTACGGAAACACAAGTTATGTGCCAATTTGGAGAAATGCACTTTTTGCATGACCTAGGTTCAGTATCTGTGATACATTATTGATGAATGGGGGGTGAATGTGGATCTAGCCAAGATCCAAGTCATTCAGGATTGGCCATATCCAACCACTCTGATAGAGCTTCGCAGCTTTCTAGGCCTTGCCAACTTCTACCACAAGTTCGTGTTGGGATTTTCCATATCACTTGGCCCTTGAGTCAATTCACCAAGGGAGGAGCGAAAGAAAAATTCTTTTCATCTGAATCTCAACAGAAGGCATTCACAGAGTTGAAATATTGCCTCTGTACAGCACCATTTCTTGCATTACCAAACTTGCAACAACCATTTGAGGTCGACACAGATGCCTCTGACTATGCTATTGGGGCAGTCCTTACTCAACACGGGCATCCAGTGGCATATCATAGTGAGACACTTTTAGACACAGTCCGGAAGTATCCCATTTATGACAAAGAGATTTATTCCATTGTGCAGGCCTGCTGACAATGGAAGCATTACATTTTGGGGAAGGAAATAGTCATCCACACAGACCATTGACCCCGGCAGTTCATACAGACCCAAGGGAAATTGCAGAATGATAGCCATCAGAAGTGGTCCACATACCTGGAACAGTTCCATTTGAATATCAAGTATAAGAAGGGCAGCACCAATAATGTTGCAGATTGCCTCAATCGACCACCGATCATGGTGTTAACCACTGTGCTCAACTCTTGTGGGCATGAGACTTTTGATTGGCCATTTCTCTACAAAAGTGACCCGAAATTTGGCCACACATACCATACACTCTTGGAGGGTCAGCATGTTCCATATTTTCACCTCTAGGACGACCTGTTATGCCACCTGGGTCACCTTTGTGTTCCTTCAAGTGAGTGTGCCAAGATGATTTGGGAAGCACACTACAGTCCGGTTGTTGGGCATTTCGGGGTCGAAAGAATGGTGGCAGTACTGTAGAAATATTTCTGTTGGCCGATTCTTCGACAGGATTTTGGGAAGTACATCAGATGATGCACTACTTGCACCATTGCCAAACCGACCATCAAGAAGCAAGGCCTCTATACCCCGCTGCCTACCCCTAGTCGACCTTAGGAATCCATCTCCATGGATTACATGTCAGGCCTTCCTTCCACTAAGCATGGAAATGACTGTGTTTTTGTGGTCGTCGACAGGTTCCCGAAGATGGCCATTATGGCAACCTTCAAGAAGAATATCACAGCAGAAGCCAGTACTAAACTCTTCTTTAAACGAGTGTGGGTACACTTTGGGATCCCACAATCTATCATTTCAGATCGGGACAACAGGTTCCTTAGTACATTTTGTTCTAGTCTCTGGTCGATGCTGGACACCAAACTCACTAAGTCCACGGCCTTCCATCCTCAAACTGGTGGCTAGACAGAGGTCGTCAACAGGATGATCGTACACATTCTGCACATGTACAAATCAAAGCATCCACGCACATGGGATGAGAGCCTCCCCTATGTTCAGCACAGCTACAACCAGGCTCTCCACAACTCGACTGGCCACATCCCTTTTCAGGTGGGCTTGGGATTCCAGCCACTATGTCCCATCGATGTGGCCATGCCATTTGCGGCTACTCATGCAAATTCTTCTCATGTCCGGTCTGAAATAGATAAGGCAAACAAATTCATTGAGAACATCCAACATATTCGTCAGCAGTTCCATGACATTCTGGAGAAATAAAATGCCAAGTACAAGCAGAAACATGATCAACATCGGGTGCCATACAAGTTTAAAGTGGGCGACAAAGTCTGGTTGCATTTACAAAAGGAACGCCTTACTGGAGCCTATCAGAAACTCAGACCACTTCGATATGGTCCTTACACCATTACCAAGGCTATGGGAGACAATTTATTTGAGCTCAGCATACCCCCATTCCTTGGCCTGCACCCAGTGTTCAATGTGGACAGCCTTCGGCCATACTTTCCGCCATTACTAGACACATCAAACATTGCAGAACAATTCACACCAACAGAGTTAAATCCAGATTGCATGGAACAAGCTACAACTGATCGGATCATGGACACATAGATCAAGCACACTCGCAGCAGAATATCCAACTGTATCGAGTTGTCAAAGCAGGCCAACTCCTACCAAGGAAAGTGGTTCACCAGGGACCAAGTTCAGCAGCAGTTCCCTCATCTCATGGAGGAACTCAACGCAATGGGGACCATTACTTCCTAAGGGGGGAGGAATGATGCAGGTGGATATTGGTGGCCACTCACTAATTCCACTTGGATCCCCACCAATGCTTCTTTCAATTTATTCAGTTTCCTTAATTATAGCACAGTTTACTATTTTTAGCAGTTTTTTGGGTCCTAAACTTCCGAAGCCGTTTTGAGGCCCTAAACAATGTTTGAGGCCCTAAACGGCGTTTTTTGGGAAATATACCGCCAATAATTTTCTATCTAAAATCGTCTTTTCTTTCGTATTCCTCAAAGAGATCTTTCCAACGAGCTATCATGCGTGTCAAACGGAGATAATATGACCAATTCACGACCCCGAGAAGTTGGTTGTCCAGCTCACCCCAACGGGGCCCACAAACTCTTGGTGTTACATCTCCTCGGGTTAGGGTTTTGGTTGTTTAGGGTTTTCTCTTATTGTTCAATAATAAAAATGCCCTTGAGCCTCATTGTAAGATAGTTCAGAGGCATGTAGCCGCCACATCTCTTCTCAGAGATAAGCTACCATCTCCCTACCCAGGTTATTTCCATTTCTATTTGTAAGCATATTCCAGTATTTTACAGTAATGAAACGAAGTATTATTTCGGTTGCATATCTGTCTTTATGGTTATCTCTGTATTTTATTGCATTCCTATTTAAATCTAGATCATGCTCCTTGGGATCGATTGGGCTATTAACATGAATGGGGTGATCAATTTGAAGAAGCAGACAATGTCATTTGAGAGGAAATCGCTCCACGTAGTAGTACCTCTGGACCCCACAGAAGGACTGCACTGTACTAAACCCATCTGCGATTATGAAATTGATGATTATTTGGACCAAATTTATAAGATAACAGCACGAGATCAAGATTAGGTGAATTTGGTAGTTGACGAACTTATTGCATGGGACTACGAAAACTCCTACACATTAGATTCATATGAGGAATTGGAACACTGGCAGAATCGATTGCACGAAATGTCTACGCTACGTTGTAATATGATGACTAAATCGTTGCATTGTGTATCATCGGAGGTAAGAAGTTTTCCTTATTATGATGGTTTAACTGATGTTGATAAATTTTTGGATGCATCTGAAAGAGAAGTGCCAAAGAAGCATCACTTCCAAGCCTTGGACTTGGTGCGACGCGCTACACCTGCAAGATGGTGGGGTACAAATAAAGGCAATTTTGATGGATGGTGCGAATACAGAAGAATGATGAGGGTGCAGTTTGGTCGCCCAAAGGTGTGATTGACAGAGAAATGTGGTGGGAGGAGTGATCCATGCAATCACTTAGAAAAATGGACTAATGCTTATGGAGCAGAACCACAATTGGAGTGGGTACATTTGTTCTGTCACACTTGGATGTAATACCAATGAATTGGTACTTGGAGACAGAGCTTCGCCACGACACGAATGAGTGGCATATTTTGAGAAATGGATTCTTGATGATATTTAGCTTTGAGGATGGATTTGAGTGCATTGATGAAGTGCTATAGGAGGTCAAAGTAGTGATCTTTAGAATCCCACAGGATCCCTTGGATTTGATTCAACCAGATTGGACCACCCAATTGCGCCATGTGCTGGAGTAATATAATGTGACTACTGAAGAAGAAGAGGAGGATCCAAGGAACATTAATATCCCATAGACAGAAGGTCACTGTGAAGTTGAGGGGCCATATATAGAGAATCCAGATATCACCGTGTCGTTGAAAACTAGACAAGTGAACATTGGAACAAAGGCAGAGACAAAATTTGCGAAGATAGGGGACTACTGGGATAATGCTACGATGGATAAGGTCACTGAGTTACTCTGTGAGTACCAAGATTTTTTCCCTACAAAGTTTTCAGGCTTGAAGGGGATAATAGGTGATTTAGGAGTGATGAAAATAGTGTTGAAACTAGATGCGAAGCCCATTAAGCAGAGGCCATATCGCCTCAATCCTAAGTACAAGGAAAGGTCTGCTTGGAGTTGGACAAGATGTTGGTAGCAGGTATTATTGAGCTATTGGAGGAGTCCGATTGGGTAATTCCTATGGTAGTTCAGGAAAAGAAGCAGAAGGATGAGATAAGGATTTGCATAGATCCCAGGAAGCTAAACGATGCTTGCATTCATGATCTTTTCCCAACTTCTTTCACAAATGAAGTGTTGGACAATGTTGGTGGGCAGGAGGCCTATTCATTCACTAATGGGTTCTCTAGATACCACAATATAAAGATCGGGTTGGAATATAGGAGCAAGAATACCTTCGCGACTGAGTGGGGATGCTTTCAGCATACGATAATGCCTTTTGGACTTAAGAGTGCGCTGACAATCTTTTCGCGCGTAGTCATTGAGGTGTTCAAAGATTTCATTCACAAGTTTTTGGACGTATACTTTGATGATTGGACAGTGTTTGGGATGGTAAAGCACCATGTAGCTAGTTTGCGCTTTATGCTGGATACATGTCAGAAGTATCAGATTGCGCTAAACTTGAAGAAGTGCTTATTTTGCATCCCTTTTAGAATATTTCTAGTTCATGTAGTGTGCAGACAAGGATTAATGGTGGACCTTGCTAAGATAGCAATCGTAATTAACTTGGAGGTGCCAAGGAGTGTTAAAAAGCTGCGTGCAACGCTGGGTCACACAGGGTACTATCGGATGTTCATCAAGAGTTATGCCCATATTACCATTCTAATGGAAAAGTTATTGAAGAAGAATGCTACATTCTATTGGAATGAGGAATTTCAGTGGAGCTTGGATGTGTTAAAGGAGAAAATGGTCACCATGTCGATATTTTTCTTCCCGGATTGGAAGAAGGAATTTCATGTGCATGTGGATGCGTCATGTGATGCACTAGGAGCAGTACTAACATAGTTTGGTGAAGGATAATTGGATCACCCGATAACCTTTGCAAGTAGGAAGTTATCGAAGGATGAAAAGAACTATTCAACGATGGAGCACGAAGGGTTAGCTATGGTGTACGTGCTCCATAATTTTAGACATTACTTTCTAGGCTGACACTTTAAGATGTATAAAGACCATTTTGCATTAAAGTACCTGGTTAACTAGCCTGTGTTGGGGGGGGGAATATGCAAATGGTTGTTGTTGTTTTAGGGGTATGATTTCAAAGTCATTGTGAAGCCAAGGTGATTGAATGTAGGACCAGATCATCTGTCGCGCATTGAAACAGGAGATGAGCCTATTAATTTGGAGGAAGGACTACCTAATATGTAGCTCTTTACAGTGCACGTAGAAGACAATCATTTTGAAGACATTATCCACTTCTTGACTACAGGAATGGCTCCATAAGGATACACGACTCAACAGAAGAAGGAATTGGTGGTGTGGGCAACAATTTTTTTCGTTATTGCACGCCACTTGTATAAAATGGAATTAGATGAGATACTATGACGCTATGTGCCTGATTTTGAATGAAGAAGTATCTTAGCTGAAGCTCATGGAGGAGCTGCGGGAGGCTTCTACACAGGAAAAGAAACAGCGTAAAATATTTTATGTGCTGGGTTGTGGTGGCGAACATTGCATAAGGATTCAAAAGCATATTGTAGGGCGTGTGATGCATGTCAAGGAACCGGTAGGCCATCACATAGGGATGAGCTGCATCTGAATCCAAAGATGTCATTGTAGCCATTTGAAAAATGGGCGATTAGTTTGTAGGACTGATTCAACCTCCAGGAACGAAGACAGGTGTGTGATATATCATCACCGTGACTAAGTATTTGACCAGATGGGTGGAGGCACAACCTGGGAAGGATTGTACAGGGGAAAAAACAGTGAATTTCCTATTTGAATATGTGATAACTAGGTTCGGTTACTTGAAGATTTTGATGAGTGATCACGGTACGCACTTCCTTAATGAAACGATCAGCGTGCTGATGGAAGAGTTCCAAGTTTATCATCAAAATAGTACGCCATATCATCCTCAGGCCAATGGAATGGTAGAAGTTTTTAATAAGATATTAGAGAACACTCTGACAGAGATTTTCAATGCACATAAGAATGATTGGGACGTGTGCATACTCGTTGTGTTATGGGCTTATAGAACTACCTGTAAGAAGCGGATTGGACAGACACCTTTCAGGTTGGTCTACGACGTGGAAGTAGTGATGTTGATGGAATACATTGTGCCTAGTCTACACATAGTGACGTTCACATGAATGGCCAACCGTGAAGCCTTATACGAGTAGCTCGTGTAGCTGACAAATCTGGAGGAAGATAGATACTTGGCTGGATTCCATCAACAAGTTCAGAAGGAGCGCGAGAAGGCATGGAACGATCAACACATCAAACTGTGCACCTTCAAGGTAAACAATTTAGTTTTATTATATGACAGCGAGTTTGATAAGTTTCCAGGAAAATTTCAGATGCATTGTTTGGGGCCATATGTTATCAAGGAAATTACCGATGGTGGAGCAGTTCAACTTGTGAAATTGAATGGAGATCCATTTATGGGAGAGGTAAATGGTAGCCAATTGAAGCCATACACTGGGGATCTGACCTGATGACTATATGACGGTAGCATAGTATTGGCATTCCAAGTAGCTGCAAGGAGGTGTAGGACTATAAAATACACTACCCTGGTTGTAGAGCTGCACGACGAGGGGTTTGCACGGAACAGAAGGGTGCACAATACTAGGAAAAGCATGAAGGGAGCTGCACTATAGGGATGGAGACCGCATAACATAGCCAAAAGGTGGTTGTTGCCATCACCGTTCATGATTTGATTATCAAAAGACGGTTAGGAAGAGTGTGCGGCCAGCATTTAAGGCATTTAAGGTTTAAATCAAGTGTGAAATATTTGGAAATCTGCTGCCAATCTCGCATTTATGGACAGATTTCTGGGGGAATAGTCGAATTTGAATTCGAACTTTCATATAAATTATAGGTGGTTTCCCAACGAGAACCACTTTGCATTCTGATAAGTTCTGAGTTGTGTTGTTTGTTGCGTGAGCTATTTGAGAATTTTCTTGCAAGCCCCATGTCTGATCAATATCCTGAGTCCGATCAGAACCTCATTAATAATGCCATGTCTGCATTAGCTGAGACCGCTAGTATTGGGGGCGTTGTAATAGATTTGACCTGAAAATATAGAAACAAACCCAAAAATAACAAGATAGAAATAGATAGAAATGCTTCTTTATTGATCAAACCCTTAAGGTAGGACAACACCATACATTCACTCCTTAAGGAAGGAGAACACTCCACAAGCCATGTGCTTGTCCATACAATATTCCTTGACATCTTTCCATGGGGAGTGTCTAGCCTCTATATAGGCATCATACATACAATACCATGGGTCATTACCATGGCTCCCTCAATATCATCTATCTAATACAATCATCTTATTACATTATTGCTAACTACTTGTGGTCCCTTACATGATACATATTAAGCACTTATTTATTACTATGGCCCATCCCATTATTACATTATTCCCTTGGGTACGTCCCTCTGTACCCCATACTATCCCCCCTAGGTATACTACATTCCACCCCCCTTAAACATGTTTCATCCCCGAAACATAATAAGAACACAAACAATAAGATTTACTCAAAAGAGTAGTCCACTGATACCATGCGCGTGCATCTAGCCATCCAAGAGAAAGGTGAATCCTCAATCTAGTTGGTCCCTCGCTCGCTTGAGATGGAAGTTGATCTTGGTGGCTCTTTTGTGTTGATGTGTAGTGGGTGGATCATCGCCCCTCTCTATTTTTCATGTGGGGGTTTTTGTCCTTGTGGCTAATTTGTTGCAATTGTGTTGGTTGTTTTGTTGCGAGGTGACGTGGGTGGTGATATGCTAAAGTTTTAACTAATGGTGTATCTTTCTTTAATTCACCACCTAATGGAGCCTGATTGGTATCTGGTGCATGTTGTGGCATCTGTTTTTGTTGCTTATCTTCTAATATTACTTCAACCATGGATTCCGTACCTGTAACATTTTCTGCTTCAGCCTCCTAGGACTCCACCCATTTTTCTTGTACCTAGTTTGATGTCTGCGTTTGGTTATTGACCATCAAGGACTCATCATCTGATGTGTCAGTCCCTGGAACATCTTCTGCTTCAGCCTCCTTGGACTCTACCTGTTTATCGATGGAAATATCCTATACTGTAATTTTCTTCTTTTTATACCAAAGCTTCAGGAATTTATTCTGCACATTAATATTGATAGTACCCATAGATTCCATCCAAGGGTATCCCAAAACAACATCCACATTATCCATATCTGAAGCATAAAAATCATAATGAAATACATACTTTTCCATAGAAATCTTCAATCTTTATAAAATTGAACCTCATTATTAACCTGTGTGTGCTTCGTTTGTTTTGCTGGAACTTGCAATTTTTTTGCCAAATTGACATTTATAAGATTTTGCTTACAAATAGGATTTATAGACACAATGATATTCTCCTTATGAATACATCTACAAACCTGTAATAAGGAGATACCAGTAGAAAATAATCCCTTACATGTCTCATTCCCCTGTTTTCTAGCATGAGACCATTTGTCCACAAGGAGTTTCTCAATTTCTTCATTTGAAAATTTGAATTGTTGGGTGCTAAGTGAGTTCCACCATATGGTAGCCTCTTCTTTCAAATTAATCTATAGGAAACTTGTCCAATTTTTTGGATGGTTTTTCTTAAGATCTTTTATGAATTCTTCAATAGTAGGACCATTATATTTTCGTGTAAAAATAAAATCTTTGCTAGGTTTTTTGGTTTTCTTCTTTCCAGTATGAGACCATTTGCCCAACAATAGTTTTTCAATTTCATTAGCACTATGTAACTTTATAAACTCACTGTCAAGTGATTTCCACCATATAGTAGTCTCATCCTCCAAAAAATACCCTATTTTTTCCTTCCAATACCCTGGAAAGTCAACCTTCTTCTCTCGTATAAATTTTTCAATAGTCGGCCCATCATTTTTTCCTGAAAACATATTGTTGGTGAAAATTTAAAATGGCCACAGTTCGGTCAATATTGCTCAGAATCCTTATTATGACATGTTTATGGAAATGGAACGACCATTATGCATCTACCCATGTGATAGAAAACCCAATCAAGGCACTGGAATTTCCGATTCGCGTTGTAACTGTCCCACTGTCACAAAAATTTTTGAAAAAAACTGATTTTAAATCAGTGATATCTCCCTCATCTGGACTCCGATTTGACAGATTTTTTTTTTGAATTGGGTATTTTTTTGCAAGGAACCTAGATTTGCAATTAGATTCTACAAATTTTGCACTAGAACGTACAAATATGATCTGCAAACTCGTCATCCCAAAAAATTTCTACAACACAGTTGATTTTTAAATTAGTGATATCTCCCTCATCCAAACTTTGATTCGGCCGACTTTTTTTTTTTTTTAATAATTGGGTATTTTTTCACAAGAAACCCAAATTTACAATTATATTCTTCAAATTTTTTTACCAGAACATACAAATCTGATCTGCAAACTCGTTGCCCAAAAAATTCTTGCAAAAAAAATAATAAAAATTCTCTTCTTTGCCCAAAAAATTTCTTTGATACCACTTGTAATAGATCTGACCTTTAAATATAGAAACAAACCTAGAAATAACAAGATAGAAATAGATATAAATGCTTCTTTATTGATAAAAACCCTTAAGGTGGGGCAACACCATACAATCACTCCTTAAGGAAGGAGAACACTCCACAAGCCATATGCTTGTCCATACAATATTCCTTGACATCTCTCCATGGGTCGTCTCTAGCCTCTATATAGGACTCATACATACAATACCATGGGTCATTACCATGGTTCCCTCAATACCATCTATCTAATGCATTAAGCTTATTACATTATTGCTAACTACTTGTGGTTCCTTACATGATACGGGTTAACCACTTTATTTATTACTATGGCCCATCCCATTATTACATTATTCCCTTGGGTACCTCCCTCTGTACCTCCCTTTGTACCTGTGTCTGATAAATACCTTGAGTTCGATTAGAACCTCATTAACAACTCCATGTCTGCACCAGCTGAGATTTCTAGTACTCGGGGTGTTGTAGCTTCTAAGGGAGATGCCCTTGAGGTCATGAGTATGGAGGTTCCTGCAACAGTGCCTAAGGTGTCGAGGTCACCTAGGTCGAAGCCTATGCCAGCGAGAGAGGTTCCCAAGCCAAAGAAGGACCTTCTAGAAGTAGTAAAGTTCATGTCTCTTTGGGCCACAAAATATGTTGTGCAGGTGATAGAAAGCAAAGTCTTCTTGGTGTTGATGGAGGCGAGTATTCACATGGCCATCAACTAGAAGCTGCAGTTGTCACCAATTGTGTTCGAGCAATTGTCGGGGTATGCGGAGTTCAAAGTGGACTCCCACCGTGTTTACATCTGGGCACTAAAGGATCTGGATCATAAGTGGTATGATCTTGCCTACTTGGCTACAGATGATGCTGTCGCAGACATCCTCAAGCGATGGCCAGCAGATTGTCACACAACATCAGATTTGGCTATTGGGACTAGCAAGTCCACGAAAAAAAGAAGTGGTCCAACTGAAGGTTAAATAGTTGGCAGAAAAGAGGAAGAAGGAAACTGAGGAGAAGGCCCGAGCAGAAGCAGAGTGCAATGCAAAGGAACAAGTAGAGCAGGAAGAGCATGGCTCTAAAAGAAGTCAAAAATATCCTTCGTCCCAAATGGAGGAAGAAGAAAAGTCAAAACATGGCGGCGGAGATCAAGAGAGCACTCCTTTTTGTGTAAAGTGACGAGGGAACAAGAAAATGAGGGACAATAAAAGAAGACCAAAGCCTCCAAGTCGTCGCTTGATCCAATTACCTTGAATGAGGGTGAATTAAACGATATTGGTGATAAGGTAAGGGATACAACAACAGAACTTTTGCAGTAGTTTGAGCAGCAGTAGAGGCAAGCACTGGTCACCATATAGATGGGTATGCACAAGCTACAGATCCAAACAACTCGACTCCATGTGAGTGCAGGAGAGAGCAGCATGACATCAACTAGTTTGGCGTCGGGGACCACTCAAGCAGTAGAGTTGGTGTGATCCTTGGATCTTTGAGCAGTCGCGCTGCCTGATGGAGCTCGGAGGAAGACACTGACAAGGCTATTGTTGGCACTTTAAAAAATATTGGTTTGAACTTGGTCGCACTCTCCAGTGAATTCCTTCACATGCTACAAGCAGGTGTGGTCGTAGAGCTTAAGGCTTGGGAGTAGCGCACATTGAGCATGATCAACGAGTACAAGGTCAACAATGAACAAATGGTCATTGAAAAGATGACAGTGTTAGAAGCATGGAAGAAGGTTCAGGAGGAGAATGAGCGAACTTTAGCTATGATAGCCGAAGCTTACAAAACCGTTCTAGAACTAAACATACCAAAAGAAGCGTCATTGGAGGCAAAGATTAGAAAGTTGGTTGCAGGTGTGCATGATGAAAAGCTAGAAGTAGCTAAGATTCAGTTTGAACTAAACCTTAAAATCGCAGAGCTTGAGTTGAATTCAGAACCTTCAACTCCACTAGAGGATAGAGCATAGCATGAAGCCACTCTAAAGTATGTAGTTGCAGCAGTATATGCCACGGTGACGGATTGCACCGTGCTCTTTGAGCAGTCTATGGAGGTTGTTACGACTCTGTAGGAAGATCCTAACCTACAAAGGTTGGACACATAAGCCTGTGAATTACAACAGTATTATGATGAAGCAAGAGCGACGATGCGCACTGTCGCTATTTCACAACGATTGGCTAAGCTGCATGAGGCAAAGCAGTTGCTCAAATAGGTGGAGGCATTGCAAACAGAAAGAGGTGGTCCTCAAGGCCTGATTAGGGCCTTGGCTGGACGAGGCCTATCTTATCTCTGCCACCATTGAGGAGAAGATGGCGAGCCTACAGAGGACACAATAGAAGGTGAAGGAAGACAGTGCAAGACCAACAACTGAGTAGTCAGCGGAGTAGATCAAGCAGGTAGCCACGCAAAGTGTAGCTAAGGTAGTAGTGGAACAGGTTGAGTTGGGAGGTCTCCGCAGTAAGATCTTTGTGCCAAAAGAGTGACTCGGGGGCGAGTCATGATATTAGTGTTGGGGGCCTATTGGGACAAGGTGAATTTTGGGGCAAAAGCCCAAGTTTTGGGTCGAAAAGCCCAAGTTTTGTTGAAAAGAATGTAAATTCTCTGCAAGTTATGGTTGTAGAGCGCATAGATAGTTAAGTGTCATAAAAGGTTTTATCCTTTTGTTATGTAAGTTGTGTCGGCTTGCATACACCTACCCATGGTCCGTAGACCATAGGATTGTATAAAAAGGAGAGTCTTAGAGAGTCTAATTAAAGTTAAGTTCATTGATAAATGTAATGGGTCTTTAGGAAGTGAAGAAAGAAGACACTTAGAGTAGAAGAGAGGCTCTACAGTTGTGTGCGCAAAGACCTAGAGTAGAGTTCGCAGCTTAGTGCGAACCCCTGCAATTGAGTGCACAGGGTAGTTATGAGTCTGTAAGTAGAATTGAAGTATCATTAAAGAGATTATTTCAGAAATATCTGTGTTTTTTCCATTTACTTCTATTATGAATGAATGCGTTTATGTTATGATGAATAATGGGGTTATTATTTAAAACTATATTGATGCGCGATTCTGCATGTTTTACATTGTTATAAGAACACAAGTAATAATATCTATTTACGCGAAGGATATCTTAATGCATGTTAAAGCTATCAGACACTTAAGCCAATCTGGGTAAATATAGAACTAAGGGTAATTACAGAGATGCATAAGTGGTTGATTCACCTGTTTAGGGTTCGTGAAAGATAGTCGTAGACCTTCATGAAGGTCTAGAGGTTGATAAAGAGAAGTTATATCGATAAGCCTTAAGGGCTTATCGATCTGCGTGAAGGAAGGTTTAGGGCATAAAACGACATCACACTCATCTCTGGGTGAGGAAACTTGGTTCCAGCATCCCCCCATGCTGCTTCGAGTGAGACTTCAGTCCGCGCTCTGCGGGTTGATGCCGAAAGGGCCAGTAGTGTAGGGATATTTTTGGAAAATTTAACTTTGAACCTGGGTCAGGACCGACTAAGCCAACAATAATTTTTGGAAATGAATATGAGTTGAGTCCTTTCTTGCGTGTGATCAAGTAAGAAATCAGGGAATATACTTGGTGGAAAAATCCTCGTTGATCCTGGCCTCTTCCTGGGGTTTGCAACATGCATTGTTTTCCAATTCATCTTCCCTGCCATTATTTTCTCTGAAGACATGATAATAGGAGACCTCTTCCAAATTCCTCGTTTGATGTTGAATTTGGGAGACTATTTTCCCAAGGTCAACATGTTTGGGAGTAAATTTTTTGACCATTTGATGAATGGGGATGGTTGAATCTCCAACCACTATCATATTTTTGAAATTATGCTCACAAAGGATTTGAGCACCCAAAATAAAATTGTAGGCCTCAACCATGTTGTTAGGTTCAATACCTAACCCCCACTCAAATGGCACTGATTTTGATTCCATATGATCGATAATGCAACTGCCAACACTAGCCCGACTAAAATTTGATTTAGAGGTACCATCAAAGAAGATGAAGGGCCACCTGAGTGCTTTTAGCCAATCCCTGAAAGCTTGATCTTTCAGACAAACCTTTCAATTAGTTGAGCTGAGAATATTTTTCATGAGTGCACAAATAATGTAGGGTGATGTATCTAAGATGAAGTTGAACCAATATCTCTCATCATTTTTTATAGCTTTATATCTATTTTGTTGTTACCTTTTGAGAAAATGGTTTCAATGGAAAGAACCCACGTTTTGGCCAAGACTTTCCTGGTTTCAAGCTTTTTGTTTTGAAATATATATTTGTTCCTTGCTAGCCAAAGCTACTAACATAAAAATGATGAAAGGAAAGTCTACAAGCGTTTGGGCATGATTTTGTTTGTGAAGGAATAAGGATAATTGGAATTCCATTTCACAAATATTTCAGATATGTTAAGAGTGGAATTCACTTTGACTTGGAGGGGACTTACTAAGGCTTTCCAACAATTATTTGAGAATTCACATGAAATGAAAAGATGATGAATGGTTTCCTTAGCTTTAAAACAAAAAGGGAAGATTGAAGGGCCATGCACTAGTAGAAAATGAGAAATTATTGACTAGGTGAATAAAAAATTTAGTCACCACAGCTTTTCCAAGTGAAATACTACCAAATATGAACAATCTTAAGTAACCAAACTAAAAACAACTAACATAAATCACTAATTTAGTCGCGGGTTAAAATATGTGACTAGCTAATAAGTAATACAACTAAAAATGACTAACATGAATGAATAATTTAGTCTAAGAACAAAAATGCAACTACCTAACAAGTACTACAATAATATGAATCATTTTTTTTATGTTAGTCATCTTAATTGTGTCAAGCAATCTAAACTTACAAGTGATAGGGGATTGAAAGGTTGTTAAAGATTAGTTGAAAGATTATCCTTCTTTAAACATTTATTGATCCTCTCATGGTGTATAGGTGAGCCAACTTTGCATTATTTATCTATAATAATTTGTAATTTTAAAAATATATTTTTAAATAAAAAACTATTTGATCTATTTTTAAAAAACTATTCATTGAATCTAATTGGATCTAGTTCAAATTTTAAATTAATTTGAAGAGCAATTTTAATTTTTAAGACTATAATATCAAATAAAAAATAATTTAATATCATATTAACTGACCTAGATCCATCTTAACCCTGGATCTATCAAGTTCCAAGAGGGATCCAATCTCTCGACGTGCAAAGTTTTTTTCTAGTGAAAAACTTGAGGAAATGTTTGCACCTCAAGAGATTGGATCCCTCTCGGCAATTTATAGTTATAGGGTTAATATGGATCTAGGTTGGTTATATAATACTATATAATATCTATATTTGTATTTGTGTCTCTTTGTTATTCCCTCTCTCTATCTCACGCCCCAAACATACACACACAGTCTCTCCCTCTCTTCCCCTTATTTGTCTATCTCTCTCTCCCCTTCTCTCCCTCTCTATCTATATCCTTCTCTCTATTCCCTCTCGCTTTCCTCTCTCCCTCACTCTCTCTCCACCTTTCTGCCTCTATGTTTTTCTTGTCCCCTCCCTCTCCTACCCCCTCCAATTCCATCTCTCTCTTCTCATCTCTATCTTCCTTCCTCTCTATCCCTTATCTCCCACCTCCCTCTATCTCTCCCCCCCAAATCACTCTCCCTCTCTGCCTCTCCCTTCCATCCAACTCTATCACTATTTTCCCCCCTCTCCTTCTCCATCTCTATGTTTCCATCTCTCTCCCTTCCCCTTATCTCCATATCTCTATCCTCTCCTCTTCTTTCTCTTCCCTCCTCTCCTCTCTCCCTCACTCTCTCTCCATCTCTTCCTTCTCACTCCTCTCTCTCTCCATCTCTCCCTTCTCACTCATCTCTCTCTCCACCTCTATATCTCTATGTCTTTGTTCTTTCCTCCCTCTCTCTCCCACTCCAACTCCATATCTCTCTCTCTCTCTCTCTCTCTCTCTCTCTCTCGCTCCCTCTCTCCCACCTCACACTCTCTCTCCCCCCATCACTCTCTCTTCCTCTCTCTCTCTCTGCTATCCAACTTTTTCACTATCTCCCTCCCTCTCTCCGCCCCCTCCCAAACTCTCTCTTAAATTTGATCACATTGTATTTTGTTTAAGAAATGATCTAACTTAAAAAAACTTAATTGGTAGTAAAATATTAAACCTATATTTTGGATCAATCAAATAAAATAATTAGTCAATTTTCTTGCTCTCATCCCTTGGATCCTTAGCTAATATGGATCTATGCTGGTTTATATATATATATATTATATATAAAGCATTTGACATAGATCATCTTAGCTTTAATTTTATTAAAACCTTAATTTAATTTATATGGGAATATTTTTAGTAGTCTGAGTATAGAGGGTTTAGATATATCTCAAATTGTAACATTTTCCCTTTTAAATTAATTAAAATAATGTTGTAAAATTAAATTAAAATAAAATCTTTTTACTATGAAATAAGTTATAGTTTTTTGGCATGTGGTATTGATAAGCCATGGTATTGGCCCATGGTATTGTAACAAAGCCTATTTACAAGTTAATATCCATGGTAAAGTAAGGGTGAATATCCATGGTTAACAATTTTGTCCTATTGTTATAAAATATTTTGATTGTGAAATATTTATGGCTTTTGGGCATGTGGGATTGATAATCCATGGTATTGTAATAAAGGCTATTTTTTACAAGTTAATAATATCTACTGTAATGTGGGGGTGAATATCCATGATTAAGAATCTTGTCATATTGTTATAAAATATTTTGCTTGTGAAATAAGCTATGGTTTTTGGACTTGTAGTATTGATAAGCCATGGTATTGTAACAAAGTCTATTCACAAGTTAATAACAAAATTGAAATATAACAAATTTAATTTTATTATTTTTATTAATTTAACTTTTTATTATTAATTGAGGCCATATTTAAATGTTTACACTCATCCCAATATCATTTTTAACTTCTTCTTCTTTTTTAATTTAGCATCTTACCCAAAAATAAACAATTCTTATTAAAATTAAATCATTTAACCCAATTACAATTTATATATTTTATTTTATATTATAAATATTTCTTTTATTTTTACCATTATAAATATTTCTTTTCTTTTTCATTTCCAGTTTAGCGTTGGGTTCAAATAAAATATTCACATATTACAACATCATATTGTAGCATTGCATTTTACTCTACCTTGTTGATATCTACATTTCAAGGGTTTATATGATCAAAGCATAAATTTCATCTAGAGTTGAGTGTTTAATGATTATGATAATGTAAGATTTTGGCCATTTTCACATAGGTATGAATTTGAGCTCTCGAGAGTTCTTCCTTTTTACTAAAGATGATTTTTGTTCTTATGGGTAAACAACATAAAATTTTTCTGAGGGTTTATATGATCAAAGCATAAATTTCATTAGAGTTGAGGGTTTAAAAATTATGATAATGTAGAAGTTGGAATGTGGAGAGTTCTTCCTTTTTACTAAAGATGATTTTTGTTCTTATGGGTAAACAAGGTAAAAAAAATTGAGGGTTTATATGATCAAAGCATAAATTTCATCTAGAGTTGAGGCTTTAATGATTATGATAATGATAATGTAGATCTTGATTGCAACGAAAAATTCATCAAAAGACAATGCACAAGTAAGCATTTTGCATGTCCTTATTTTACAAAGGGTTTAATGATTAAAAATGAAAAGTAAGCATTTTTTATGTCCTTATTGTACAAAGGGTTTAATGGTTATGATAATGTAGATATTGATTGCGGCCAACAATTCATCAAAAGATAGTGGACAATTAAGCATTTTGCATGTACTTATTGTACAGATCAATTGGCTCCTCTCTAACTTTTCTAGGGTCATAATGCATGAAATTTTATTTTTTCTTTTCACATTTTTTTTATTGGTTGATTGTTTGTGTAATGGACTCTACCATTCCCAATCAAAGGGCTTGAGTGATGTAAGCAAATTTTCTGGTAGGATGCAAATACTAGACCTTCCTCAAACATTGTTACATGAAATTAATTTTTTTGTAATCATGACCATAAAATCTTTTATGTTTCATCCTTAGATTTTGATCTCAATTTTCTAGTAGGATGCAAATACTAGACCTTCCTCAAAATTTGTTACACGAAATTAAAAATTTTTGTAATCATGAACATAAAATCTTTTCTATTTCATCCTTAGATTCTGATGTCAATGCCTACAATTTTAAACCATGTTACTATATTTTAAGTAGAATATACTTAGATCCATTAAACCTTACAACTCTCCAAAGCTTAGGTTAATTTCAGCTAAAAAGAAGGAACCTGAATGGATTTTTCAATTTATACTCAATGCTTACAGACAATGATTAAAAATGGAAGAACACAAATGGCCTGATAACTTTTACCCACCCATAAATTTCCAATACCTTTTCTATTATTCTAAACCTAGAAAGAGAGAGTAGAAGAAGAAGAGGAGCATGGATGAGGTGGACCCTAACCTGCTTGATACTTTTCAAAAGATGGGCATGCCCTTGACTAGAAGAAGAGATTGACAAACATTGTTGTAGATGTTGTTTTTTACAGTGTTTTCATTGCTACCATGCATATGGAGACTCTATAGGTAGTTGAGGTTATATTTTGTTCATTATAAGAGGTAATTCAAGAGTATATTGATCTAGTTAGGAAGTAGCTTGGCAGGGTTGTTCCTCCCCCTGATAACTATTATGCTGCATTGTATTATTTTTTTTAGTGATAAATCCTTCTATTAAATCCCAAAGCACACTTTGTCACCCATGGAAATATCCACTTATTTCGGGATGAATGAGATGGAGATCAGGAAGTTTGAGAGGACTCTTATTGTTGTAGATGAGAGAAGTTCTGAGAGGTGAGAGGAGTTCTGTGACATATATTGAAGGATGCAATGCACCATTTTATGACACCAATCATCTTGTTAATGTTCTATTCTTTAGAGAAATTTTACTTCAATTTCTTGATTAGCCCAATATCAATATTCAGATTAGCAATCACATCAACATGATAGTAAAATGAAGATAGAACATAAACATAAACAATAGAAGACAAGCCAAGAATAGAGGACATAATATGTGGCTCTAGCTAGGGACAAACTCCAATGTGGGGAAACCATTGATCAATGCTTATTTTAGTCTTCAATAGTTTAGCAAAGAGAGATAATATAATTTATAAAATTGATAATTTATAACATCAGCAAAAGAGGCCTAACCAAAAAAGTCAACGTTGGTCAACAAGGTAGATTTGACCCTCAACAAATTGGTTAACTTTAGTAAACTTTGGCCTCCAAACAACAAGATAAAACAACCCTCAAAATAGTCAAATTCAGTCCAGTCAAAGTCTGTTCAAACAACCCACTTGTGGTCAACCCTAACTGTAGTAAATCCTAGTCAATAGTCAATGTTTAGCCTCAATTTTTATGCCCAAGAATGCGGCCTTCCCAAACAGAGATAGCCCTCACAAAATCACAGTCAAAGGATAAATGTAGGTTTTAACCCGTACACAAATTACCTGCATACAAATTCTAAAACACAGAAAATAAACAATGCGAGAGCATAACACATAAAACACATATACCCAAAGATTTTCCCCTGGATCCCAAAACCGGGACTACCAACTTGATTTTTCATTATATTCCTTTCAATTTTACAATACATATTTATACATGCTAAAGCATCCAATACCATGGACCGAAAAACCATCGTGTCCAAAACCATGGACTGAAAAAAACATCGCGTCCAAAACCATGTGTGAAAAAACATGCACAAAACCAAGGTGGGTCCGCCCAACCTAACATAGGGTCGAAAACCAAAATTTTCCGGGGCGCTGCCCCGGACCCCATAAAGTGGGGTTACAGGTACCCCTCAAACCCCCTGTAACCTGACCCCCTCTCTAACCCCCGATTAACTACGTGGGCTAGTCGTGGAAAGAATATAACACAACCCAACATTCTCCCACTTGTTTTCCTTCCACAGGGGGCCACAAGAGAGCTTAGTCATTTATCCAGCCCTGAAATGCCCATTGTTTCTCTACATCAAGAGAACTTCTCAGAGCTCACAGATTTTATCAATGCATTTGTAGTATTCTTCAAAGTGTCCACCTTTACCAGCAACACCTTTTTGTATTCTGTCATATCCCTCACAAATTGATACTGAACATCAATGTGCTTTGCCTTTGAATGATATGCAGGGTTCTTTGCCAAGAAAATTACACTTTCGTTGTCACAGTCTATCCTTATAGATTCTTGTACTAACCCCATACTTGAACACAATCTCTGCAACCAAACTGCTTCCTTGCTTGCATGAGTAGCTACCATGTATTCTACCTCTGTAGTTGATAGTGCCACCAAAAATTGTTTCTTACTCATCCAACTAACTACACCTCCAAATAGGTTAAACACATGCCCACTTGTAGATCTTCTCTGATCCAGATCTCCAGCCCAGTCTACATCAACAAAGCCACGAATATCCAACACTCTGTCCAATCCTGGTCTTCCTTGGTAGAAAAAACCATAATTACTAGTGCCACGCAAATACCTGAAAACCCATTTCACTGTTGTCCAATGCTCCTTCCCTAGTTTTGACATAACCTTGCTCAATACTCCCACTACATGTGCAATGTTTGGTCTAGTATAGACCATTGCATACATCAGGCTACCGACTGCACTTGCATATGGAACACGGGATGTGTCCTCTTCCTCTTCTTGTGTCTAGGGACACTGTTCAACAGATAACCTCACACCTACAAGAATAGGAACCTTCACTGGTTTACTATCCTGCATATTAAACCTCTACAATATTTTCTCGACATACTTCCTCTGGTTTAACCAGAGCTTCCTCTTTGTACGATCTCTTTTAATTTCCATGCCCAAAATATAGTTTGCAGCACCAAGATCTTTCATATTGAATTTGGAGGACAATTGGGTCTTCAAATCCTGGATAATTTCTTTGTCATTTCCAACCAGCAACATATCATCCACATACAAGACCAGATAAATAACACAGTCACCAATTAATTTAAAATACACACAGTGATCTACTTTTCTTCTGGTTAAGCTAAGTCCCCATATAAATGTATCAAATTTCTAATACCATATCCTTGGTGACTGTTTTAACCCATACAAAGACTTCTTTAACTTGCATACCAGTTATTTCTTACCCTTCACTGCAAAGCCTTCAGGCTGCTTCATGTAGATTTCCTCTTCCAGATCCCCATGAAGAAATGTTGTCTTCACATCCATCTGTTCTACCTCAAAATCAAAAGTAGCAACAACTGAAAAAAGTAATCTAATAGAAGTTACCTTGGCAACAGGAGAAAAAATATCACCAAATTCAATTCCTGGCACCTGGGAATAACCTTTTGCTACCAACCGAGCTTTGTATTTCTCCACTTTTCCTGCTACGTTTGTCTTCTTTTGAACACCCATTTGCTACCAATGGGTTTTCTTCCAGCTGAAAACTCCACTAGATCCCAAGCTTGATTTTTGTGCAAAAATGCCATTTCATCAACCATGGCCTCTTTTTAGAGTTTTCCATCCTCTGAATCCACTGCTTCCTTCACAGTTCTCGGATCATCATCAGTAACAGACAAAGAAAAATTTGAACAAAAACCAGATGGACTATACCTTTCTGGCTGCCTTCTTTCTCGAACAGATCTTCTCACAGTCGGAGTTTGTGGCTCTTCATCTTCAGATTCCTCCTCTGTTGTAGAGTCTGATTCTTCCTCCTTTAGCTCAAAATCTATCTTCTCAGGTTCCTTTGGTTGGACTTCATGTTTAATAACATCTTTCACTTCTTTGAACACCACATCTTAGTTATACACAACCCTCCCTGATATTGGGTTCCAAAGCTTATAACCCTTTAAACCATCCTTATAGCCAATAAAGATGCACTTTTCAGATTTACTATCCAACTTGGTTTGTTTCGCCTTTGGAACATGTACATATGCCTCACATCCAAATACCCTCATATGTGAAAGAGAGGGTTTCTTACTAGTCGATACCTCTTGTGGAGTCTTATCCTCCAACGCTAATGAAGGTGACCTGTTGACCAGGTAACATGCAATATCCACTGCCTCTGCCCAGAATTCCTGTCCTAACCCGGCGCCACTGAGCATGCTTCTCGCCCTTTCCATAGATGTCTTATTCATTCTTTCTGTAACTCCATATTGCTGAGGTGTATATGGAGTAGTCTTCTGCTATGCTATACCACACTTCTTACAGAATTCTTCAAATTCCTTGTTGCAAAACTCTCCACCATTATCTGTCCTTAGCACCTTTATCTTCTTCTCTGTCTGATTTTCCACGAGAGCCTTAAATTCTTTAAACTTTTCAAAGACTTCAAATTTATTCTTAAGGAAATATATCCATGTATTCCTTGAGAAGTCATCTATAAATGATACATAGTACACAGACTTACCTAGTGATGGAACCTTTATAGGTCCAAACACATCACTATGCACAAGCTCTAATAGCTATTTCGCCCTCTTACTACCAGAGGGGAAACTCACCCGATTTTGCTTCCCATATACAATATTTTCACAAAAAACAAAATCTAGAGATCTATTACTCATACCTTCTACCATACCTTTACCATGAAGTATTCAAAGACCCTTCTTTCCAATATTTCCAAGCCTTTAATGCCACAACATGGTCTTTTCTCCAGAGGCCACTAGATTTTCTGCTCCACTTTCAGGAACCACAAAACTGTTGCACCCATCAATAACAGTGCTACCTTGCAGCTTGTACAGAGTTCTAATCTGAATTGCTCGCATCAATATCAGTGCTTCCCAAACCATCTTGCATGTATCCTTCTCAAATAATGTTTTTACACTTGCATCATCCAACTTACTAACAGAAATCAGATTTCTAGCCAATGCAAGAATATGCAGAACACCCGAAAGTGTTCTAACCCTTCCACCTTGCAAGTTCAACTTTACTTTTCACGACCAATTATTATAGCCTTCCTATCATCCCCTAAGAAGACATCACCACCATCGTATTTCTCATACTTGCAAAACCACTCTCTATGGGGAGTGAAGTCAAATGATGCACCTGAGTCAATCAACCATGCCTCATGATATACATGTGTACTTGAAGAAGCCAAGTACACATCCCCACCTTCATCTAAGGTGGTTTTCACCTATGCAGAAGGAGCATCATCAGATCGCTTTCCTTTATCAGGAGCTTTAAATTTGTATTCCCTTTTGTAGTGCCCTTCCTTTCCGCATTTCTAGCACACCACCCTTACAAGTTTTCCTGGAGATTTAGATCTCCCTCTAGATCTAGATCTCCCACTCGATGACTTATTTTCGTTTCTATTCTGGAACTGTCCTCGTACAGACAAGACATCACCATTCTAGCTCTCCATATTTTCCATCTCATCTCCTTCGTCAGCAAGGATGAGACTATTTCATCAAATTTCAAGGTAGTTACATTGCTACCTATTGCAATAACTAGACTATCCCACAAATCTGGTAGAGAACACAACAAACTAATGCACTTATCTTCATCTGAAATTTTAATATCAACAGATGCTAACTAACTTACCACAATATTAAATGCATTCATATTCTCTGTCACCAAGTCCCCATCTTTCATCCTCAGGATATACAGCTTTTTCCATAGGAATAGTTTATTCACCAGAGGCTTAGATTGGTACAAAGTCCCTAACTTGTCCCACAAAGCCTTCACCGTAGCTTCCCCTGATACATTCAACAATACTGAATCTGAGACACACAATCGTATTGTGATTTTTGCCTTCTGATCCAACTTCTTCCATTCTTTCATCGGACACTCCCGTTGGTTTAGTACCCGGATCTACCATGATCCACTGATCTTTATCACCAACAAATCCTCCATCTTGAGTTTCCACAACTCAAAACTCTAACCATTAAATTTCTTGATCTTTATCTTTCCACTGCTCGCCATCTTCTTTCACCACCAGAATCGATCTCGTAGATCTCCCACTGAACAGGGTCTACCATAAGCCCGAGCGAAACCCCTCAACAACAAAGGCATCCCCTTGAAGCCAAAACAACTCTGATACCAAATGTAAGTTTTAACTCGTACATAAATTACCTGCATACAAATTCTAAGACACAAAAAATAAGCAATGCGAGATCATAACACATAAAACACATATACACAGATATTTTCCCATGGATCCCAAAACTGGGACTACCAGCTTGATTTTTCAGTATGTTCCTTTCAATGTTATAATACATATTTATACATGCTGAAGCATCCAATACCATGGACCGAAAACCATCATGTCCAAAACCATGGACCGTAAACCATCGCGTCCAAAACCATGTGCAACAAATGTGCACAAAACCATAGGTGGGTCCGCTCAACCTAACATAGGGTCGAAAACCATAAAGTGAGGTTACGGGTACCCCTCAAACCCCCTGTGACCTGCTCCCCTCTCTAACCCCCGATAAACTATGTGGGCTAGTCATGGAAAGAATATAACACAACCCAATAGGAAATATCCACTTATTTCAGGATGAATGAGATGGAGATCAGGAAGTTTGAGAGGAATCTTATTGTTGTAGATGAGAGGAGTTATGAGAGGTGAGAGGAGTTATGTGACATATATTGAAGGATGCAATGCACCATTTTACGACACCAATCATCTTGTTAATGTTCTATTCTTTAGAGAAATTTTACTTCAATTTCTTAATTAGCCCAATATCAATATTCAGATTAGGAATCACATCAATATGATAGTAAAATGTAGATAGAACATAAACATAAATAGTAGAAGACAAGCTAAGACAAGAGGACATAATATGTGGCACCAGCCAGGGACAAACCCTAATGTGGGGAAAACCTTGATCAATTCTTATTTTAGTCTTCAATAGTTTAGCAAAGAGAAATAGTATAATTTACAAATCTGATAATTGATAACATCAACAAAAGAGGCCTAACCAGAAAATTCAATGTTGGTCAACAAGGCAGATTCGACCCTTAGCAAATCGGTTAGCTTTAGTAAACTTTGACCTCCAAACAACAAGATAAAATAATCCTCAAAATAGTCAAATTCAGTCCAGTCAAAGTCTGGTCAAACAACCCACTTGCGATCAACCCTAGTTGCAGTAAATGCTCGTCAACAGTCAATCTTTAGCCTCGATTTTTATGCCCAGGAATGCAGCCTTCCCAAATAGAGATATCCCTCACAAAAATGCAGTCAAAGGAGGTCAATGCATGCTCGTCAACGCTTGGTCAAACTTTCTAGAAATTCAGTCTCCTGAAATTTCGGAAGTTTGGAGAGAGAGAGAGGCCCATAAATCCATACCCAATCAATGAGGAGAGAGAGAGAAGTGTCAAGATGAGTGTGCCAAATGAGGTTAAGTCACCTTCTATTTATATGCAATGTTGAGGATGAATAGACGTGAATGTTTGGCTTCTGAGCCTACATAAGTTTGTTGGTCAACCTTGACAATTTGACCATAATCGAATAAATTCATAACTTCATTTGTACATTTCATAATCGGATGATATTTAGATCAAATTGTCATAAATAAGATGACCCATGTGAAGTTTGGCCCTAGTTTCCAATTTTAGCACTCCCTCTCAACTAGGGAGAACTCCATCTGCTAATCCATTTGCCAATTTGTACTATCTTTTCCATCAATGCACTACTCTGCTCTATTGAACTATGAAGAAGAAGAAGTGATTGAAAATGTATCATACCATTCTCTACTAACTCAAAGTTAGTCCCAATCAAACGAGAGTGTGTCATACCACCCTTACTAACCCAAAGTCAGTTCCAATCAAAAGAGAGTGTCTCATACCACTCTTATTGACCCGAAGTCAATTCTAATTGATCCTATATAAATATTAGTCATCCTATCATAGGTAGTATGGTAGTACACGATGTGTCCATCGGTAGTACTATGGTCCCTATCTTCATTTCCCTACTCATTGGAAAGATGAGAGGTACTTCCCATGAGTCCCCAACTGCATGGGTAGGATGTCTCAACAAGAGAAGGATGAACCACTCATCCTGCCTACATGCCGCTAAGGTGTATCGCAGGGGAAGGCTGAATCACTCACCCTGTACACATCAAAACACTAGGGGAAGGTTGAACCACTCACCCTATGGTTGCTCATCACTCCAAGAAGTACCCCAAGCCCCTTGGAGCTCAATGTCCATCTCATATAGGACCCTCATAAGAGGGTCTCTCCATGCCTCCAATTCATTCTCAGAAGGCCAAGAACTTCACCTTCCCCAAGGGCTTTGTTAGAGTATCAGAAACCTACTCATGATTCCCAATGTGATGGAGCCTTATTGCTCCTCGTTGTACCATATGTCGGATAAAGTGGTACCCGATATCTATATGCTTGGAGCGACCATGAAACACAAGATTATCTAATAATCATATCCCACTTTGATTCTCGCAGAGGATCATGGTGGTATCCAACACATGTCCAAACATCTCAATGAAGAGCTTCCTCAACCAGACAATTTCACAGGAGGCCATACTGGTAGCTATGTATTCAGCCTCGACGGTGCTCAAGGCAACTGATTTCTGCTTCCTGCTCATCCAAGATATCGAATCAGAACCTAAAGAAAAATAGCATTCAGAAGTGCTCTTGCAATCCACCACACTTCCATCGCAATCAACATCAAAATAACCATGCATCCTCACATCTCCAATAGTGTATCTTAGTCCATGAGTGATTGTGCCAGAAGATATCTCATAAGATTCTAGGCACCAATCATATGTATATGATGAGGCTCAACCACATATTGGCTCAATGTATTCATTGCAAAACATATTTCTGGACGAGAGTTCACCAAGAACACTAGTGCTCCTATGAGTTGATGATACTCAGAAGCATTTCCCAATTCAGGTCTAGAATAAATACCACATAACTTCTTAACGTTAAGTTCCATCGGAGTAGTCACAGGCTTACAATCCACCATCCCAAATCTTTCCAATATCTTCACAACATATTTTCCTAGAGAGAGGAAAATTTCACCTGGCTTTTTCCAGACCTCCAATCCTAGGAAATAGTGCATTGGTCCTAGGTCCTTCATCTCAAATTCATAAGCCAACTCCCTCTTACATTTATGAATGAGAGAGTTTTCACCTGTCAGAAAGAGGTCATCCACATAAAGTACTAGAATGAGAGGTTTATCATTTTCAACCTTAAATTAAAGGTTCAGATTGACTTCACTTCTAGTGAATCCCGGCTTCATTAGATAGCTATGGATCCTCTCATACCAAGCCCGAGGTGCTTGCTTGAATCCTTAGAGATATTTATTCAACTTGCATACATGAGATTCCCGATCATGAACCTCAAACCCCTCGGGTTGTTCCACACAAACTTCCTCTTTGATTGAACCATGCAAGAAAGCGGTCTTGACATCCATCTGATGTAGGTTCCATCCTTGCAAGGGAGAAAGGGCTATGATCAAGCGGAAGGTGTTGTATTAGGAAACAGGTGCAAATATATCATCGTAATCTACACCTTCCTTTTAAGAGAAGCCTCAAGTAGAAAGAGACCCTTGAAATTTTATTCACTTCTATCAACTCCATGCTTGATTTTGTAGAGCCACTTAGAGGTGACAACTGATTTTTCCTGGGGTCTAGGGACCACATCCTGGACATCATTCTTCATAATTGACTCGTAAGATTCATTCATATAATCCTTCCATACTTGATGCTTCATGGTTTCTTCGAATGATGGAGGATCATTTTGAATGATAGTGCTCATGGCAGTCAAATATCCTTGATACCTATTCGGCTTCCTGCTTTCATAGAAAGTCCCCCTTGGTGCAATGTGTCTCTCAGAATCTTCAAGAGTCTCCCTAAGCCATGAGGGTTTCCTTTTGGAGGAGGAGAGTTCATGAGGAGGAGGATCAATAGGATCCATAGGTTTATCAACATCAGGCATCTTTTCGTCTTATTTTGCACCTTGATTTCCGGTGTTAGCTTCTTTGTCCTTCCTTAGGATAGGAAGGTTGTTGATCTTCATGAGGGCCATATCTTCATCGAAGGTGACATCATGACTTATCTCAACTTCCTTTTGACCAACCACATAAATTCTATATCCCTTAGAATTTTCACTATAGCCCACAAAGATTCCTTTCTTCCTAGATGCATCCAATTTTCTTATTTTCTCTTTTGACACATGAAAATGTATAGGACTTCCAAAAATTCTCAAATAAGAGACATCAGGTTTCTTAGTAGTGAACATTTCTTCGGGAGTCTTGGAGTCCAATTCTTGATGATGGCATCGATTTTGAACATACATGGTGGTATTTGTAGCTTCAGCCCACATAAACTTCGAAATGCCTTGATCATTTTCCTCCCAATTAATTCCATTTCTACTATCCCAATACTTCTAGAATTCCTTCTCCAAAGTGATATCTTAACTATATTGGAGGGAAATTGTTTACTTGATTGGAACTCGTAGATTAAAATTTTATTAGGAGAAAGGGATGAGAAATCTTTATATTCTTCAATACATTCCGCAAGTTAAAATCATATTGGACAATTTCCTTTATGTTTAATTGATACGACAATCACTCAAGCATTTACTAGGATTTTGAGACCTTTTTCAATGATTTTTTTCTTCTAAAAGTTATGTTCTCAATTAAAGAAATTAAAGAAAAGGTGAAAATGATGCAATGGAAGGATTTTCTATTTTAGTGCCTAAGAATGCCTTGCTAATGTGAAGGGATATGCATTTTCTTGACTCAAGATTAGTTACATTTGACTTCCTAACATTTCTTTTATTTTCATTTTTGTTGTGTTTATACTATTATCCTTGAAGTTGGTGATCTATTGTGTGTATGATAGGAAGTATTAACTACTAAGCACTCTCAAAGGTGATATTGATGGATGACTAACTTTAAATGTCCCTACTTGACACTTTAGTATTACATGATCATGCAAAGAAATTATTAATCAATATTAAAGGGAAGATGATTAACGTGCACTGTTTCTGGCTTGTCATATAATTACTACATTTTGGCCCCCAATAATATATTTGAGGCTAATTTTTGGTTGTTATTTGTGGATCTTCCCTTTGGCTCAAAAAAACATCGAGGATAAATGTCAATTGCATTGGCAATGGATATCGTCAAAGCGGAATTCACCAAAAGATGTAGAGGACATGGGAGAAATTGATACAATGAGCAGATAACCGCTAGAGAAACATTGAGGCACCATAATTTATTGTGTATTTAGATTCACTCAAAATTAAGTAGTCACAAAAAGTACCTTCTTTTTCTGAATATTTTCATGTATACAGAAATACTAAAAATGCAATTTTAGACTAATTATTCAACTAATAATTATCTAATGGTCATAATTTATAATTAAATAGTATAATATGATTAATATTATACGACAAAACTACAGGGTGTAATTGTGAGGGGCATTATGACAATATCTGTACACTTCTCATTGTATTACACAATCATCTCTCATAGTGTGATATCCATCCAACGAAATGTAATCCTAGAGGCCATTGTGGGATTGGAGTTTTTCCTTTCAATGGACAAGTGGTGATATATTTTCTTAAGCCTTAGTGTTCTGCTTCCCTAAGGTTTTGACACTACTCACATCTAGCACCTTCATTCAACCAAGTGAGGTACTTATCTTGGAAAGTTGATCATTTTGTCTGATCCAATATGGTGTTGGATCAATCTCATGATCCTAAAAACATAGGTCATAATAGTGAGGAACTTTTATTGTGGGCAAAAGAATATCCAAATTTTAGGATCACGGCTCTTTTAGAACAAGCAATAATGATATTTTTACACTGATATTTTTTTTCCATTTGTTTTCACAAGTTATCTATTCGAATTCAAGCTTCTGTGATCCATATTTTGAATATTAGAAACCTTTTCAAAAGAAATAACATTGGAAAACTATTGCTTGATATTTTTAACATGTAACTTAGTTGGTATGATTGTGCCTAAGGTTTTGATGAAGGTTGAATACTAAGTTCCTAAGGTTTTATTTTATATGGTGATGTTTTATTTGATTTGTTTATACAAGTCATCTAGCCGCATAATGGCCACTATAGAATGATGAGGTATATGTCGTATAAATATTTTATAGTATACTTTATTTTATATTCAAGTATTCATCATATTTCATGTCTTATACTCTGCATTGTATCTTGTTTCATTTTCAAGAGAGGAACTCAATATTGATGGTAAGAAGCAGCAATTGATGAAAGAGGAGAACAATAACACTGGAGCGACAAATGAAAAATGAGAGAGAGAAGAGAATCTATCTAATTATACCATTAGAGGAAATATCTTGCATAAGACACACTCATAGAGACAGATGGTCAAGCCTTTAGAGTTGGTGAATTCACTTTCAATGCTTTGGCAACATAGTGATAATGTTTTGAAATGATGAAAAAATATTTCATGTGTAAATTGTAGTCCAACCGATATTAAGTTGGAAACTCATATCGTAATACTTGATATTTTATATAATAAAATTTATATAGTTGAAATTATTTTTACTTGCACCTTGATATTGTTTAGTCTTGTAATTAACATATGTAACTTTTTGTTATCATATTAGATAAACATGCACATTGTATGGCATTTTTTTTAAAATTTAGTCACAAATCATACTAATTAATTTATGTTGATTAATAATGAACACATAAAATCAATCTAAAACTACTATAGTAGTAGTTTATATTAATTATTGATGAACACAAATAAAATCAATATATGACTAAATTAGTCGTTTATAATGATTATGAATGAAATTAAATGAAATGAATACAAACTACTAAATTAGTCATTTATATAATGAATATGAAAATACTAAAAAAAGATAAATGACTACTGCAAATGATAAATTTTTATTAAAATGATGACTAAATTTTGCATATATACGACTATTAGTAGCTAATTTACAATATCTTATAACATGACTAAAATTTATTCATATTTCTTTGGTCATTAATTGGTTTCAAATTATGAATAAAATTTGCATATATATGACTATTAGTAGCTAATTTACAGTATCTTATAACACGACCAACATTTTGGTCATATTTCTTTGGTCATTAATTGGTTTTCTCGAGGATTCATATAGTAATATATTTTGTTGTAAACTAATATACTAAATTAATGACAAAATTAATGACTAAATGTACTACTAGATGGTAAAATTGAGGAAACCAATTAATGACTAAATCTAAAAATGACTAAAAGTTGGTCGTGTTATAAGACACTGTCAATTAGCTACTATTGGTCACCAATTGAAAAATGGTCATTTATATGCAAATTTTAGTTTTTTTTAGTAACTAATTAGTCATTTTGTACTAGTGATGGATGCCTTGTTTTCTGAGATTGTCAACTATTAGAATCTTCCCTTTGAGCATTTTCCATATGAAGAATGTGATTTTGGGGAGGCTTTCATATTTCCAAATAATTTTCCAAAGGGTCCATATGGGTTGTTGTTCAAGACCATCTTGGAGTTTGCCATATCTAGATTTGACTGAATAGTCTCTTCCAATTGGGTTCCATTTGAAACTATCTTGTTCCCTTAAATGAAAAGGGGTTGCACCCTTGAGATGGTGGAGGAAGAGGTTCTTTTGATGGAGAAGCTCAGGAGGGACTATAGGAAGATTCAATCTGTCCCATATATTGTCATGTTGATTCCAGGAAGATATTTGATCCAATTTTAAGATGCCTTAATCTTAAAGCCAAAACTTGAAATGCTAAATGTACTATAAGGAAGAGAGAGATGTCTTACCCATAATGCTATATTTCCAGATGTTTATTTCTTGTCCTCCCCCAGGGATTCTAGAAGTATTGGTCCTAATAAGGGGCATATCTTTTTGCATAACTTCCAAATTTGTGAACATGGTCTATTAGGAATCTGGGAGGTGAGAAGTTGATGTCGTGAGGCGCTAATGTATTTATGTTCTCAGACGTACTTCCACGGTGAATATTTTATAGTTCTTGGTATACATATGATTTTTTATCCCAAAGTCGTGTTCATCAAACTTGGATGCCAGATGGATATTCCTCCTTTCTCATAAAGAGATTTTACTTGATTCCAACTTACTAAACTAATGTTTTTTGTCTCTATTTTACCTCCCTACGAGAGGAAATTCCTTATAATTAGCTCAATCTGTTTGGATCCCAACTGGAGCTTGCACAATTGCGTATTGGTATAAGGGGAGGGTGGAGAAAATTGACTTGATAAAAGTTATCCTCCTAGCCAAATTAAGCCATTGCATTCCCCAATTATGTATTTTCCTCTTCATTTTGTTTGTAGCTTCTATCCATACCTTAGCCTTCTTAGGACAATTTCAAATTGGCACTCCTAAATTCTTGAAATGTGACTAATTTGATTTTAAAGGAATGCCAAAGATTTGATAAATGCACTAAAGAGTTCTAGAAGGGGTGTTCCAACAAAATATGTTACTCTTTGAATGGTTGAGAACTTCTCCCGAGGCCTCAAAAAATTGATCTAGGGTGGATTTAACTCTGTTGGCAACAATGTAAGAGGCACCACCAGTGAATAAAGTATCATCGGTGAATTGAGAATTATTCATTCTTTTTATTCCTATACTATAGTGGATCCCTGTGATGAGCCCACATTTCCTACAATGTTCTCGATTTATACTAAGAGATTCAACCATTATTATGTAGAGGAAGGGAGAAATATGGAAGTCTTTCCTAAGGCCCCTGGAACTTTGAAAAAAAATTCCAAGTCTTACATCGATTAAAGGAGAAATCCAAGGCCCTTGGATACAAGCTTTTATGAAGTCTATGAATTCTCTTACAAAGCCTAAGTTGTGAAGAACAATAAGAAGGAAAGAGTGTCTAACTCTATCAAAAGCATTATCCATGTGTAACTTCAAGATGAATCCTTTCTCATTTCTAGAAAGGATAGAGTGGATAGCTTCTTGGATTAATAGAATATTATCAACAATTTGTTGATTAGGAACAAAGCCACCTTGATTTTCAGAAATCATGTGGGGGAGGAGAATTTTTTAGATGATTAGCTAGAATCTTAGTTATGATTTTGTAGGAGGAGTTGCACAAGGATATGGGTATAAAGTTGTTAAAGGAGGTTGGTGTGACACCCTCCTCCCACATTACCCAAGCAACCAGCCAATCAGGGTAAACATGTGACAAGAGGCCACTATGATAGGATTCAACCTCCTAGATGACCTTAAGGATGTGGAATCGACAAAAACACACCATACAAACCTTCCACATTAGTAACAAGACTCTCAGGAACCATCCCAACCTCTTAGGTAACTAGCTCATGGGTCCCAATAAGTTTTTAGACCAATTAACTCCTAAACACTCCCATGATATGGGCATGCATGCATCAAGAAGGATCTAGACGCTCCCACAACATGCCAATGTCTAGGGAATATTTTTCTCAGTGTTGTGCCAACATCCCTAGGATTTCAGCCACATTTTCAGGCCTAGGGCCTAGGTCATTGCCCAAAACTAAATAACACCTTCATAACAGAAAGATAATAAGGGAATGATGATACAAATGAAGTTACTTGAACAAGCCCTTGACTGGACCCCTACTTTCCATGACATGCATTTTGTCAAACATATCACAAATATCTAATCTGTAGGTGTAAATAACATATTTAAGCATGGGGGTCTCATACTTATCTGAGAATCGCTAAGAAGAATTATTTCCTTATATCGTTAGTTGCATTATCATCTATTAGGTCATAGATACATTGTTCATTCATTTACAAATCTAAACATGAGGGGAGCTAAAAATAATCATTGATATTGTTGGCTTGAGGGGGCCTGACCCAGGTTCAGCATTATTTAGCCAAACAAATCCCTACATTACTGGCCCTTTCGGCATCAGCCCATGGAGCACAGACCGAAGTCTCACTTGAAGCAGTATGGGGGGATGTTAGAGCCAAGTTTCCACACCCTTGAGATGGTTGTGATGTTGTTTGATCTCTTGTATGTCTGCCTTCGTGTAGGTGATCTCGTTCTAGGGCTTGTAAGGTTAATCCTTTGTTCGAGCTTTCAATACCTTTGTGAAAGTACACGATCAACCTTCGCGCAACCCTAACTTGGGGCTAAGGTACTTCACACTACTATGGCAGCATGTCACATAGGTTCCTCAATTATTCTAAGTGTCCTACTTATCTTATTAACCGATCTTAGTTAGCTTCGCGTAAATAGATGTTCTTACTTGCATTCACTTAACTAACACATTTACATACATTCGTGCATAATATAAGCATTATAAGTGAAATTCATACCCAACATAACAAGATTGCATGAATAGGAAATAAAGACGCAAAAATTGTAGAATACTTCTCTTTATTGATAATTCTAGATGATTACAGACTCGACACACCCTACACACTCAGCTACAGGGGTCCACACACTCAGCTGCAAACTTCTACCCTAGGCCTCTGCACACTCAGCTGCAAAGCCTATACCTACGCCATGACCCAAACTTAGACTTCTACCTCAGAGTTATCTCTCATACATCATATATTCTTATCCATCTTCTATTCTTTCCTTTAAACTACTTATAGCTTAGCACTATTTATGTAGTCCCATGGTCTGCAGACCATGGGTAGATCTTTTGCAGCTGACATTACATTTCCAAAATAAAGGTGGATAACCCTATGACTCTTTAACACCTACATGCTCCGCGACCACAAAATGCGGAGTCTTTACACTTGGATTACAAAATTTGACCAAAATATGGGATTTTACCCCAAAACTACCCTTGGGGATCTTGCACCCAATAGTGATAATACATTCTTATAACCAACATAATAACAACAAAAATATCAAGGATACATCAACCATAAAATCCACATATAAACCAATACACTTATATATAAGATATCATGGAAATAACCTCACATTATTGAATGTAAAATCCAACCCAGGATGGGACTACCATGTTCCACTCTACCATAGAATGGCTGAGCCAAATCTCTGTTCAACCATTCACTCAATGCCATATTCCAAGCATGAATGTGGAACTCAAACCAAAATAAGCAACCAGGTTATCCCAAGGCTAAACCACGTCACCCTCATCAATAGAAACCATACTTTACCATAATCCATCCTGGATCACTAGGACAACACAATAAACATGTAATAAAAGGCTTTACCATGATCTCCACCAGATCACCAGGCCAAAACAAGAATGGATGCCACCAAATTTCTCCACCTACACTATGAGGAATTTCCCTGTCTCCTAGTCTCTTAGGATTTAGTGCAATCCACACTAGATCACTAGGCCCTAAATAGAGACCCACTCTCTCGGATTTATCACATATCCCATCCCAGGATTACTAGGCCTGATGGAGAGAACCCACCTCTAGGATTTACCATATATCCCACCATTCATTGGTCAAGGATTCCCAGGCTCACCTGGAAACAAAAAATTCGGCTTTACCGAAACCCACAGTTTGGTTCAGGGGTTACCAGTGTTAGAAAATTATATATTACAAAGTAATGGAACACATAGAATATTGCATAAATATAAACATAGAAAACGCATAAAACCAGAGAGACAGATATACGTGGTTCACCCAGTTTGGGCTACGTCCACCCCGAACAGCCAGTCCTTCCTTTCTATTATCCAGCAAAATGAAGAGACACAACCTACAGCAAATCCGTCGTAATATCCTTTTTTCTCTCTCACAGTCTCACCTCTCTATTTCTCGCTCGGAGATTACACATCTATTATACAACCTCAATACAATACCCTCATACAAAGAGAGGGGTTGCCTTCTAGGGAAAAAATCCCTAAACTAAACATAAGTTCTACAGTAAAATGATTCGCCTAATGAATAGCCTAGAGTGACTAGAAATTACTATACTTTTACAAGGAAATTTTATATTTATTTTTAGCTTTGGGGGCGTTGCCCCCGAAACCCCCGTCAAGGGACTGCTGGCCCCTGGACCCCCCAACCGAGGGGGGATGGCCCCCTCCCGAAACCCCGATGGGGGAACAAGTCCCCCCCCCCCCACACCCCCCTGCATGGAGGGGTGTACAAACTTCCTAGGGTATACATCTAGCTGAAACAAAGACCTCTAAATAATCATGCTCCACACCCAACAATCTCCCACTTGGAGAATAGTTGTAGCAACTCCACCGCTGCTTCATTTGCTGGACAATGACTCCTCTTTGGACCTGGCTATTTCTCATCTTCATCGTCATCCTTGAAGGCCAATTGAAACTGAGCATATTCTCAATTTCACCCTGGTTACAACTTTTGTTAGCATATCTGCAGGATTCTGGCTAGTGTGTATCTTTTCCAGCTTCAACTCTCCATCTTCCAACACTGATCGTATGAAATGGTACTTGAGCTGTATGTGTTTAGTCATGGAATAAAATGCTGAGTTCTTTGCAAGATGAATGGCACTTTGGCTATCACTGTATAACATTCCCATATCATGCTTCTTACCCAATTCACCCATAAACCTTTGTAACCAAATCATTTCTTTATTAGCCTCTGTAGCAGCAACATACTCTGCTTTTGTTGTTGAAAGTGCAACAACACTTTGGATTTTTGAAACCCAACTAAAAATTGTTCCACCTACAGTAAATACATATCTTGTAGTGCTCCTCTTGTTATCTCTGTCACTTACCATATCTGCATCAACATATCCCTGTAGAGAAATGTTTGAACCACCAAAGCATATTGCTTGATTTGTGGTACCTTTCAAATATTTGAGAATGAATTTCACTGCCATCCAATGTTCCTTTCTTGGATTGTTCTTGTTCATGTACCTGCTTACAACTCCCACTGCATGTGAAATATCAAGCGTTATGTAGACCATTGCATACATTAAGCTTCCAACTGCTGATGCATATGGAACTTTAGACATATAATCCATATCTTCTTGGGTCTTTGGGCACATTTCCTTACTAAGGTTGAAATGACTAGCAAAAAGGTGACTAACTGGTTTTGCATTGTGCATATTAAATCTTTTCAACACCTTTTGTATGTACTCATTCTGAGACAATGTTAATTTGAGATTCTCCCTGTCTTTAGTTATTCTCATACTAAGGATTTGTTTTGCAGCTCCCAAATCCTTCATTGCAAATGAATTTGCCAATTTTCTTTTAAGCACATTTATTTCCTGCATATTAGACCCTACAGAAAGCATGTCATCCACATACAATAACCATATAATATAGCTACCATCATTTTGCTTTTTCAGATAAACACAATGATCAGAGTGACATCTAGTATAACCTTGTTCAGACATAAACTTGTCAAATTTTAGATACCACTACCTTGGAGCCTGTTTTAAGCCATACAAGCTCTTCTTCAACCTGCACACTAATTTATCCTTCCCTTTTACCTCATATCCTTGTGGCTGCTGCACATATATCTCTTCCTCCAAATCCCCATGGAGAAAGGTTGTATTTACATCTAACTGCTCAAGATGCAAATCTTCAACTGCTACTAGACTTTAAATAGTTCTGATTGAAGTCATTTTAACAACAGGAGAAAATATTTCATCAAAATCAATACCTTTCTTCTGTGCAAATCCCTTCACCACAAGTCTAGTTGTGTACCTCTGTTTTACTCCATCTTCTTCCTTTAGCCTATAAACCCATTTATTCTACAATTTAGTTTTACCTACAGGAAACTTGACTAAGTCCCAAGTCTGGTTATGCATTAAGAAGTCCATCTCTTCTTCCATGGCTAGCTTCCACTTCTTCCTGCTTTCAACCTACATTGCTTCTTCATAAAAGTCGGGTTCACCAGAATCAGTCAACAATAATAATATAATGAAGGAGAGTATCGTTCAGGGGGTATACTTATCCTGGTAGATCTTCTAACGCCACTTTCAGGTGTTTGGGGTGCCTGTAGTTGTTGTGGTGGTTGTTGTTGTTGTGGTTGTTGATTATTATTATTTTCAGGCACCTTTACTTTTTCAGTGATCTCATCAAGAACTATGTATTCCTTATTTTCTTTTTCCTGAAACTGATCCTTATACAAGACCTTTTTATTGAATATTACATCTCTGCTCCTAATGGTTTTGTGATTTTCATAATCATATAAGCGATAACCAAAATCATTAACACCATATCCAATAAAGGTACATTTCTTTGATTTTGCCTCAAGCTTTGTTCTGTTTTCTTTATTAATATGGACAAAGGCCTCACAACCAAAAGGATTTAAAAATGAGTAGTTTACCTTTTAACCTATCCATGCTTCCACTAGAACACCACCATCCAAGGAACTTGAAGGCCCTCTATTTATTAGATAAACAACAGTATCTACAACATCTGCCCAAAACTATAAAGGCAATCCTGCATGTAATCTCATGCAACTTGCACGCTCCATGATTTTTATGTTCATCCTTTCTGACACACCATTTTCTTGTGGTGTTCGTGGAACTATCTTCTCTCTGCGAATTCCATGATCTGAACAATTCCTATTAAACTCTTTTCTACAATATTCACCTCCATTGTCTGATCTGAGACACTTCAATTTCTTTCCTGTCTCAATCTCAACCAAAGCTTTCCATTTCTTGAAAGTATCAAATACATGAGATTTATTCTTAATACAATAAATTGAATTTTATGAGAGATTTTTCGGCGAAAATCACATGAGAAACAATTTGTCGACGCATTTCGAACCAACTAGTGTGGTTCATCGTCAGGACAAGTTGAAGAAACAGATCCAGCTTAGCATGT
>APFE030188155.1:0-16664 GCA_000404065.3 Pinus taeda | reverse complement strand
TAGTTGGTTCGAAACGCGTCGACAAATGGTTTCTCATGTGATTTTCGCCGAAAAATCTCTCATAAACTTGATATGGATCACAGAAGCCTCAACTCTACAATAAATTGAAGTTTTTCTAGTTGCATCATCAATAAAAGTAACATAATAATGAGAGCCACCGAGAGATGATACCTGAGCAGGTCCCCATACATCTATATGCACAAGCTCTAATTTTTTGCTCTTCTTTCTAGCAACAAATTCCTTGAGTGAAGAACCTTCATCCCCTTCTCACTCAAGTGTTCGAGCCTATGATGCCATAATGTTGCATCTACTCCTTTGGAAGTTAAAGCATTAACAGAGTTAGAAATGCCATTACATAAATACAATGTACCAACCTCTTCGCCTTTTGCTATTACCAGGGCTCCTTTGGTGACCTTCCAAGATTTATCTGTGACAGTTGTCACACAACCTTCACCGCCTAACTGCCTTGTTGAAATCAGGTTTTTCTTCAGATTTGGAACATGCATTACCTCCTTTAGTAGCCATTGGTTTCCATTCTGCTGTTTTACAAGAACCTTACCCATTCCAACAATTTTACAGGGTTTATCATCACCCAAACGGACTTGTCCAAAATTTCCTTGAACATAGTCATGAAAATATTTCTTATCAGGTGTGGCATGGAATGAGGCCCTTAAATCAACCACCCAGGAATTAATAATATTTTCGAAAGAAAGAATCAAAGCATCTTGTAACACCTCACCTGTCACATTTGCTTTATGATTATTTTCTTGTTGTGCATCTCCTTCTTTTCCCTTCTGAGATGTACAATCTTTCTTTAGGTGTCCTTTCTTTCCGCATTTCCAGCACACTATCCCTGATCTGGACTTGGATCTGTCTTTCCTTGATTTACTGCGATATCCTGAGCTCTTTCCTCTTTCCATTTTTCTTCCCCTAGACTCTGCACTTAAAGTATTACTCGATGTCTTGTTGGAGCTTTTCCATCGCATTTCCTTGCTAAGGATAGCATCGACAACATCATCAAACTTTAAAGTACTAGATCCAGAAACAGAGTTACTAATGGCCATTACTAAACCATTCCAACATTCTCGCAATGAGCACAAGAATAACGGAGCCCTAACTTCATCATCAACGTTTACCCCTATAGAACATAACTGACTTGTAACAGTATTAAAATCATTTAAATGGTCTGCAACAGATCCACCTTCCAACATCTTTATATTAAATAACCGTTTCATAAGAAATACCTTGTTTGAGGCCGAGGGTTTTTCATATAGTTTCGCCAATGCCTTAATCAAAACCTCTGTCATTGTTTCCTTCGAAATGTTGAAGGCGACCGATGCTGCGAGGCACAACCGTACTATTTTGAGTGCCTTTCTATTGAGAAGATTCCATTCTTCATCTATCATACCCGTCAGCATCTTTGTTTTTCCACCCAATGGTATGTATAGATCTTTTTGATACAGATAATATTCCATCTGCATCTTCCACAACGAGAATTTTTTGCTGTTAAATTTCTTGACCCTAAACTTACCATCTTCCACCATTTCTCCCACTCGAACCAGGAACCCTTCTCTCCTGCGAGTTTGTCAATCAAATAGACCTTCAGCTCTGATACCAGTTGTTAGAAAATTATATATTACAGAGCAATGGAACACATAGAATATTGCAGAACTATAAACAGAGAAAATGCATAAAACCAGAGAGACAGATATACGTGGTTCACCCAGTTTGGGCTACGTCCACCCCGAACAGCCACTCCTTCCTTTCTATTATCCAGCAAAATAAAGAGACACAACCTACAACAGATCTGTTGTAATATCCTCTGTTTTCTCTCACGGTCTCACCTCTCTATTTCTCACTCGGAGAATACACATCTATTATACAGCCTCAATACAAAACCCTCATATAAATAGAGGGGTTGCCTTCAAGGGAAAAACAACCCTAAACTAAACATAATTTCTACCGTCAGATCATCCGCCTAATGAACGGCCTAGATTGACTGGAAATTACTATACTTTTACAAGGCAATTTTACATCTATTTTTAGCTTTGAGGGCGCTGCCCTCGAAACCCCCACTGGGGGACCGTTAACCCCCGAACCCCCCAGCCGGGGGGGATGGGCCCCCCTGAACCCTCGCAGGGTGGACAAGTCCCCCCCACACCCCCTTGCATGGAGGACTGTACAAACTTCCTGGGGTATACATCTGACTGAAAAAAGACCTCTAAATATTCATGCTCCACACCCAACAACTAGACCATGTGTTCTATTATTCAAATATCCACCTCACTCAACTTTGAATCCATCTGATATCCAACTCAACCAAAACATGAGAACCCCATCACAGCATGGTTATCCAGAAATGGAAAGGTTAGGCTGAAAAATGTCACACCTGGAAAAATCCATGCCATAATATAAAAAGAACCACATGCAATACCATGCTTTCCAAATCTAGCAAGGATAACACACATGAAAATCGATAACTACAAAGAATCCCACTATAATTACTTGATTCTACTCTTCCTTAATTTCTCCTTCCTTCCTCTCGCCTTCTTTGCCTTTCTTGATCTAATGCCAAAGTGCTCCAAGAAAACTCTAAGTGTCCAAGAGTGAGAGAGAGAGATAATAATTAGAGAGCTCCAAAACTAAACTGACAAAAGGTTACAAACTGATCCTCATAAGCCTTTTTATCAATTAGGCCTCTATTTTCTTCATTTTCCATTATTTTCTTTCATTTTCCTCCTCACATGCAACCTATGACCTTTCACCTTCCTTTTCTCCTAATTTCCATTATTTTCATAAATAAATGTGCCAAAATTTCATTTTGCCTTTCCAAAGCCTTAGCCATTGCCTTTGCCAATTTCCTTAGCCATAATAAACCAAATGAGTACCCACACTAGGATGTCTTGCCCAACATTCATCTTGGAATAAGTGTCCCATCAACCGTGGTTATTATTTTTCCTTTATTAACTTTTATTACATGGAATTTTCACTAGGGCTATTACAAAACCCTCCCCCTTGGGGGTCAACATCCTCGGTGTTCAACCACAACTATACTTTAGCAAAACTATTGAAAAGAAAACATATTGCCCATGGAGATTTAGAACATAGCTCGATGCAGTATTTACAATGATCATCTTGCTAAAAAGAAAACCAACATGACAACATAACAACATAATTACCATACCTCTTATTGGAGCTTTATAATATATCTCATGGCAGTATTTACATCAATATACCTATGTACATATACCAAACATCACCAAAAAATATGCAAAAACATATACCAAACATCATACCAAAACTACTTTGCCTCAATCGACAAACAATGAAGAACACATAACCCACATCTGATCTTCCATCTCTCATGTAGCTTCCTTGGGCCCAAAGTGCTTCCAATACACTTTAACCTACTCAATTGCTCAGTTCTGGAGCATGAGTAGTTTTTTTGTATAATATACATTGAGGCTTTGGCTAGAATTCTCCATTTGGCTCCACTGAGAATACAGAATAGTCAATCACATGATCAACATATTTAACATAGTTATTAAGAAATGACACATGGAAAACATCATGGACTTTCACTTTTGGAGGTAGTGCAATTCGATGGGCTATTGGCCCAATCCTCTCAATGATCTTGAAAGGTCCACAAAACCGTGGTGCCAGCTTGGCACATGATTGAATCCTCAAGGATCTCTTCTTCGAATTCCCAAACTTGAAACATATTGAACAACATGTTTCGATATTCATAGCTCTTCTACCTATCATGTGATTCTTTTAATTTCTTCTTGATTACCATCATTTTCTTATCCATGTCTTCCAACTTGTTCTATCCAATCAACACCCTGTTAACTGGATCACTCCAACTGATGGGAGTATTGCAACTCCGCCCATACAATTCCTCAACAGAGTCATGTTGAAAGATTCCTTATACCCATTGTTGTAAGTGAACTCTACTAGTGGAAGATGCTCTTTCCACTTCCTCTATTGATGCATCACATACATCCTCAACATGTCCTCCAATATCTTGTTTACCCTCTCTTTCTATCCATCTGTTTGTGGATGATAAGTTGTACTAAAGTCCGACTTTGTGCCTAAACTTGCAAATAACTCCTTCCAAAACTTGGAAGTGAACTTTGCATCCCTGTATGACACATTTTTGTTTGGAACTCCATGCAACCTGACCGCATCTCTAATTAATACCTCTATTACATCACTAGCTAAGAATGTAGACTTCACTGGAATGAAGTGCACAACCTTTGTCAACATGTCTGCAACAATCATGATGGAATCATGTTTTCTCACTGTCCTCGGCAAACTTGTAATAAAGTCCATGGAAATGACCTCCCATTTCCATTCTGGAATTGCAATCAATTATATCAGTCCACCTGGATTTGTACACGATGTATTCACCTGCTGACAATCCAAACACCTAGCCACAAACTCTGTTACATCCTTCTTTAGATTCAACGAATAATAAAATATCTTTACTACGTTCAATGTATTATGGTAGCCTAGGTGACCTGAATATGGTTTCGTATGAAAATACCTCAATATCACCTTCTTAATCTCACTGCTATCTGGCACATATATCTTGTCTCTAAGCCTGACCAATCCATACGTTGCAAGACAATAGTCTACATCTTGTGCACCTGCATATGCACCTGTATCTATGCATGTACCACTACCTATACTACTACTTATACCTATACCTATAGCACCACCTACACCTATACCTATACCACCACATGCACCTGTACCTGTACACTACTGCAACCTGTGCACAATATTCATATGCCCAACATCCTGCTAACTTGCCTACAAGATCATATCTTGTAGATCCATCCCATAAAAACTCATAGTTTCTATATGATTTACTTGTATCCACTTGCTAAGAGCATCTGCGATCCTATTATCCTTTCATTTGATGTACCTGATCTTGAAGTCAAATTCATTGATCATGGCCAACCATATATCTTTCCTGGTGTTCAGATTTGGTTGGTCAAACAAGTATCTCAACCCACTATGATCAGTCATCAATACAAACCTCCTGTCAAGAATATATTGCCTCCACATCTTCAATGCATGTATGATCACTGCTAGCTCAAGATCATGAATCATATAGTTCTACTCGTGCTCGTTCAGTTTCTGTGACTCATGGCACATTATCGGTCATTCCTGCATAAGGATTCCACTAAGTCCTCTCTTACAAGCATCTATACATACTACAAATTCTTTTTCCAGATCTACAATCTTTAACACTTTTACATGTGTCAACAACTGCTTGAGCTACTCCAAATGGGATTCACTCTCCTTTGTCCATTCAAACTTCTTACCTTTCCTCTGCAATTATGTAAAAGGATAAGAAATCTGTGAGAAGTTCCCGATGAACCTCCTATAATAGCTTTCCAACCCTATGAAATATCTCACCTTATCCACATTCCTTAGAGATGTTGACCCCATGATAAGTTTTATCTTCTCTGGAGCCACTGCTATGCCCTCCTTGGAGATAACATGTCTTAAGTAATATACCTGAGTCTGAAATAAACTACACTTGTTGAGCTTAGCATACAAATTATGCTATCTCAATAATATCAACACTGCTACTAAATACTCGACATGCTCTTCTTCATTTTTAGAATATACCAATATGTCATTAATGAACATAATAACAAACTTGTCCAAATAGGGATGCAACACACTATTCATCAAGCACATAAATGTAGATGGAGCATTATTCAAACCGAATGGAACTACAACAAACTCGTAATTCCCATACCTGGTCCAGAAAGTTGTCTTATAAATGTCCTCCTCTTTAATGCGTACCTCATGATATCTGAATCTCAGATCAATCTTTGAGAACACTACTATTCCATTCAGCTAACCAAAAAATTCATCAATCCTTGACAACGAATACCTATTCTTGATGGTCATTTAGTTCAACTGCCCGTAGTCAATGTATAATATGAGAGTACCATCCTTCTTCTTCACAAACAATACCAGTGCGCCCCAAGGTGATACACTTGAACTAATGTATCCCTTTTCAAGCATCTCTTTCAACTGCAACTTCAACTCTACCAACTCATGTGTGCTCATCCTGTAAGGTGCTTTTGATGCTAGAGTTTCTCCTGGCACTAACTCAATAGAAAAGTCTACTTCCCTGTGAGGTGGAAACTCTGAAATATATTTGGGAAACACATCCTGAAACTGCTGTAGAAATGGGTTCCTGCTCAAAACATCTGCATCCTCAACTTCCTTATCTTTGTCACTAGATATATGCATTGCAAATAACACACCCTTTTCTGTGACGGCAATTTTCCAGCACATTTGTCACCATACTAACTGATGTGGAGTTCTTCTTTCCTTATAAGACTCTTGGTTCCCCATTGTCATTCAAGCACTCAATTGCTTTTCCATAACAATCCGCCTTGGTTCTATGAAGGTACAACCAATCCATGCCCAATAACATATTGTATGATCCCAATGGGGATACATTCAAATGTGTTGCGCTAGGCATACCATTAAAATCAAATGCACAAGCTCTTACCCAATGCTGAACTCACTTCTTTGTATTTATAGCCAATTGCACTAACCAAGATTTTGCATGAATTTCTCTATTCAAACCACACTTATCTACTAAGTCAGTACTAACATAAATATAATTAGATCTAGGGTCAATCAAAATAGAAACAACTTGATCACAAATCTTACCATCCATCTCAACAAAATTGGTTTCTTTACTTATCTCGTTCCAAGTATAGGAGGTATCTTCATGTGATATACCATGAATATAGCTACATTAGTTTGTGCCAATTGTTGGGAACCCAAGCACACTTGAAAAGGCTTGTGGCAATAGAAATATGAAGAGTTATGTCTAATTTATGTTGAAAATATGGAAGGCTTTCAACATGTGTATGTGGATGCTCGGAATTGTATACTCTAAAGACATCTATAATAATCCTATTGACTACTACTTTCTATTTATCAATCTAGGGATGGAAGGTAGTGGATTTGGTCAAGCTTGATGTCCATCATGGACCAAAGGTTAAACCAAAAAATACTAAGGAAACTATTATACCTATCAAGAAATATGGTATTTGGAAACCCAAAGTGAATCAAAATATGCTCGAAGAAGAACTTATGAGTGGATTTTGTTGCGACAATCTTCTTACAAGGTGCCAAAAATCCCATCCTAAGGAAGCAATCAACAACAACAAAAAACACATTTGTTACGATGCTCGGTTAAGGGAAAACATGACATAAAATCCAGGGGCACTAACTCCCAAGGATTATCTAGAGTAGGCAAAGGCCTACATTTGGTGTGGATGGTCATTTCCTTTGGTAGAATATAATTATTCCACTGTTTATAGGCTTTGGCAATAGAATGTAGCTTGTTGTCATAGGTTGGGTATCTTTGAAACCCATCATAGTGTGTTTGGATATGATAGACCATTGAATTTTTGTGTCATGTGGGCACTACATTGACAACATGAATGATTGGCTCATAGGGTCCTCGTTGTGTATCCATTCATTGAATAATGGTGTTGGAGATAATATTATTTCCATAAACGAGAGAACCAGAAATAGGCTCATGAACACCATAAATATCTACTAGAGGGGTTGAAATTAAAGAAATAATGAATAAAAAAGTTGTGGTCAATAGGATAGGGATCATCAAGATGTTAAGCCATCCAACGTAAAGATGGTTTTCAGTGCTAGTGATCTAGTCACGTAAAAGACCCCATAAATTTGTGCTTTGTGATACCCCCAATATTCCATAAGTAATAAAAAGTGAGAGGATTAGTTGATAAGGTGAAAATGCCAACAACCCTGAGTTGACCCAAAGTGACACCTTGTGAGTCTTGCACAATTAGGGTGCCAATTTGAGCATCAAAAGGAGGCACAATTGCACAAGTGGAAACATCTCACATTTAGGGCACTTGGCCACAAATCTTTATGCATTTTTCCTTTGAGGGTACCTTTAACATTTCATAAGGCACAAATTACATATTTGGAGGAATTTTGGATGACTTGCCGCATTCCACTAGCTTCATGCATGAAGAGGTGCTCCCATCCTTTAAGAATATTTTGGAGAATTTCATGGCATAGTCAAGGGTCTCATGTATAATAGAATAATGCCATAGTCAAGAATATGAAAATTGGCATTTGTATCACGTGGCATAAAGGAGGACATAGGTGAAGAGTACTTCATTTAGAAACATCTAAAAGCTTGTTTATGCCCTCTTTCCAAAGAACAGAAGATGCCTTGTGAAAAAAGGCCCAAATTGCCAACAGAGGAAGATTAGGGTAAGGGTTACTTTTTCTTTCACATGTTGAGAGACATTATGTATTTTAAGGCATGTTTTGTTGTTGAGTTCATTTAGGGCACTTGGCTACAAATTTGTATGCATGTTTTCTATTAAGGGTATCTTTTACATTCCCTAAGGTACAAATCAAATATTTCACTGGCTTCACACATGAAGAGGAGTTCTGATCATTTAAGAATGTTTTGGAGGGTTTTCATGGCATAGTCAAGGGTCACATTTACAAAATAATAACTCCCAAGTCAAGAAGATGTAAACTATGTTTCCAAGGAATTGTTAGACATGGCAGGTGTTATGTCATGTCAAGATGTAAACTATGTTGCTTAGTTTTTTTATGGCCATGGTTAGATGTGAGCCTTGGCTTGGTAAATTGTAACTTGTTAAGCGAGATAAGTTGGAATTGGTCATGATTAGCCTAAGATGAGTTATATTCAGTTCTTAGGCGAACAAGGCACAATCTAGTTTTAGTAACCATAACTTGATTAGGTTGTTGTAGTCGAGGCAAGACTTGGTTGGGTTCCCAAGTCCCAAAAAATGTAAGGGTAGTTGTGAGGGCATGATAATTAAGGAGTGTCGGGGTGTGCCATGGAGTGAAAAGGCATTCTAATACATGCCAAATAGTTTCAATGCATGTGGAGGAGTGTTAGGGAGTGCCAAAACATCATAAGGGAGAACTAGGTCAAAATGCATGGAAATGGACGAATAAGAGCATGTGCCAAGGAGTGTCAATTGATTCCAAGTGTCTCAAGGATAAAGTGTGTTAGGAGAAGCTCAGAATAATACTTGTAGGAGGAAATACTATGGTTATAATAAGGGATTGGACAAAGGAGTTTCATGCAAAGGGAGACTTTGGGTTGGGTACAACCTTTGTTTTCCCAATGACTTGGTTGGGTTCCCAAGTTGCAAAAAGAGTAAGGCTATCTACGAGGGAATGAAAGTTAGGGAGTACGAAGGTGTGTCGGGGAATGTCAGGAAGTACTAGCACATGCTATATGGTTCCAAGGTATTATAGACATTCCAAGATGTGTCATTTGCCAGGGTGTGGCATGAACGCGTGCTAGGGAGTGTGAGGATGAAGTGTCAGGGAAACACAAGGGAGCACCAATTTCAAATGCATGGAAATGAAGTGTCAGTGAGTTCTAAGTGTGCCAAGGAGGGAGTGGCAAGGTATGATAGGTAGTTCCAAGGCATGCTAGAATGATAGGTAAGAATACCAAGACGTGTCAAGTGCCTAGGTGTGCCAATGTGTGCTAAGGAGTGTTAGGGAGTACCAGGGAAACATAAGGGAGCACTAGGTAAAAATGCATGGAAATGAATGAATAAGGGTGTGTGACAGGGAGTGTCAACGAGTTCCAGGTGTGTTAAGGAGGGAGTAATATGGTATGATAGGCAACGCTAAGTCATGTTAGAGTGTCAAGGTGGCATGCGTCTAAGATCTGCTAGGTGCCAGCGTGTGCAAAATAGGTATTGGCATAAGCACTAGGTGCCAATAGGTGTCAAGTTCCAAGTGTCAACAAAATATTCTAAATGCCAAATCTTCCTTTATTTCTTCTCATCTAGTTTCCAATAATTGATCTCAAATAAATTTAATATTAAACCATGCTAGAGCATACCAAGTCATCTCAATGCATTCCAAACATGCTAAGAATTTCCAAGTGCCAATGTGTGTCAGGGAGTGTGATGCGTGATATGAAGTGGCAGAGCATATTGAAGAGTTCTAAGGTGTGTTAGAGAGTGCCAATGCATGCTGAGGAGTGTTAGGGAGTACTAGGAGAACACAAGGGAGCACTAGGTAAAAATGCATGGAAGTGAATGAATATGAGGGTGTGTTGGGGAGTGTCAATGAGTGTTAGCTGTCATGCCAAGGAGGGAGTGACAAGGTATGCTAAGCACATGTAAGGCATGCCAGGGAATATCAGGGAATGTAAAGAAGTGCTAGAGTGTGACAGGTAGTTCCAGGGTGTGCTAACATGTGTGAAATAGTGCCAACACATGCCAGGTGCTAAGACATGCTAGGATGTGTAGGGTGCCAGAGTATGCCAATATGCGTCAAGGAGTTTCAAGGCAAAAAAAGGAATAACCAAGCTAAAATGAAAGGAAATGAACACATAAGAGGGTTAATAAGTCAAGAATTTATCTTTTTCAAAAGGGGCATGCTAGGCACACTAATAATATGTTCCAATACATGCCAAGTGCTAATGTGTGCCAAGTGATAATGTTTGCCAATGCAATATTATGCCAAGGTGTTCGAGGGCATGCTAGGGACTATATGGCATGCCAACACATAATATGGGAGTTTTATGCTATGTTAGCTAAGTATCTTATTTGTGGATTTAGGCATAGCCCAAAGACACCTAGCTATAATAGCATCAATTCTTTTGGTCTATAGTTATTGAGGGGGAAAAGACACTGAGGCTTGAGCCCTCTAATTGCAATGAAATCACCTCCTCCCCATTTTTCATGAAATGCTTTGATGATGTCAATTGTTTAGGGTTTTTTCAAAGAGTGTAGGAAGTAGATTACCATGAGCATCTCACAGGTCTATTTTCCCTCACCTTGAAGGAAGACAAGATCACCATTGTAGGGACTAATTTCATGTTTTCAGTGGATGTCATCTCTCAAACTACAGGCATACCAAACCATGGTGAAAATGGGTTCAAAGGCATGAACCTAGATCTAAAAGAGTAAAAACCCTACTTGAATTCATAATACAAAGGAGCTCACTCACATTTTTTCCCATTCAGATACTTGTTGGAGAGATATGCACCATTGATGAAGGCTTTCGTGAAGTTCTTCACATGTGAGGGCAGATTTTTTAGGCTATATGAATACCACATAAGACTGCTCATGCACTTTACAACTACCAAGTCTCTAAATTTGTCCAGTTACTTGTATAGGAGCCTAACTGAAATGTTTGAAAGGGTGCAATTGAAAGGAAAAGTGCATTATCCCAACCTCTTTCACCATATCCTAATAAAGGTTATAGTACTCCACCAGTTGAAAGAGAATAACATGACATGGGACAACTTCATTGAGGCAACCTTGAAAACACATATAACCACTTCACCAAGCCAGCACCAAACCATGTCAGTGCAAACATGATGAGCCTAAATTTTCCAAAACCCACCTGAGCCCAGCTATCTAGACTAAAATCCTTTACATTCGAATCATCTCTTAGTTGTGATTTCATAGAGAGAGCCCTCTCTAGTTTGGTAGGGCTAGCTACGAAACTAAAATCTTGGTCTATGGTTACCTCTGTCGATCTCCTCATTAGCTTGGGACATTGTGGAGGATTAAAGAGGGCATGCAAACTAGGGAGTGCCAAGGTGTTCTAGTGAATGTAAGTTTCCCAAGTCATGGAAAAATGTAATGCTAGTTGTGAGGTCATGACTGCCAATGTGTGTTAGGGAATCCTAAGGCATGCTAACATGTGCTAGATAGTACGAGGACATGTCAAACAAGCTAAGATGTGCCAAGCGCTAAGGCATGCCAAGATGTACAAGGGTGTGACAATGCATGCCAGGGACTGTCAAAAAAACAAAAGGTAGGAACAACTTAAACTACAAGTAAATGAGCACATAATAGGGTTAATAAGTCATCAATTTACCTTTTCCATGAGGGGCACGCTAGGCACACCAACACTAGGTGCCAATAGGTGCCAAGTGCCAAGTGTCAATGCATTCTAAGTGCCAAATATTCCTCTGTTTCTTCTCATCTAGTTTCCAATAATTATTCTCAAATAAATTTAATATTAAACGATGCCAAAACATACCAAGTCATCTCAATGCATGCCAAACATGCTAAGAATTTCCAAGTGCCAACACGTGCCAAGCGCCAATGTGCTTCAGGGAGTGTGATGTGTGCTATGAAATGGCAGAGCATATCGAAGAGTACTAAGGTGTGCTAGAGAGTGCCAATGCATGTTGAGGAGTGTTAGGGAGTACTAGGACAACACAAGGGAGCACTAGCTCAAAATGCATGGAAGTGAATGAATATGAGGGTGTGTTGGGGAGTGTCAATGAGTGTTGGTTGTCATGCCAAGGAGGGAGTGACAAGGTATGATAAGAATGGGTAAGGCATGCTAGGGAATATCAAAGAATGCTAAGAAGTGCTAGAGTGTGCTAGGTAGTTCTAGGGTGTGCTAACATGTGCCAAATAGTGCCAAGGCATGGCAAGTGCTAAGACATGCTAGGATGTGAATGGTGCCAAAGTATGCCAATATGTGTCAAGGAGTTCCAAGGAAACAAAAGGAATAACTAAGCTAAAATTCAAGGAAATGAACACATAAGAGGGTTAATAATTCAGGACTTTATCTTTTTCAAAAGGGGCATGCTAGGAAAACTAATAATATGTTCCAATACATGCCAAGTGCCAATGTGTGCCAAGTGCTAATGTTTGTCAATGGAATATTATGCCAAGGTGTTCCAAGGCATGCTAGGGACTATAGTTCATGCCAAAACATGATAGGGGAGTTCTATGCTATGCTAGGGCATGCCAATATATGCTTGGGTGTCTTACTCATGGCATGATGTTCTAGGTACAAAAGGTGTTCGAGGTAAAAAGATGTTCCAAGACATGGGAGGTGCCAAGGAATGTTAGTGTACTGTTCCAAAGAATGTTAAGGTGTGCCATGAGTGTTGAGGAGTGCTAGGTCTCTCTCATTAATACAATTGACAGAGCTTGATTATGTATTAAATAATATAGTTCCTACACACACTATGGGAACTTTATTTAAAGGAAATTCGCTAGATAATAAACCTAATAGAGATGAATCATGTGTTGACTCATAGGAAAACTATATTCTTATGACTTGAGGGAAATGATACACACTAATTACTTCTTAACAAATTGACTGACTATTATAACCACTAAGACCTTGGACACATAATGAAAAATATTCAACAATAATGTTCTTTAATCGTTATCTTTTGACAAAAAATATAATAATAGGTACATAGTATCATCAAAAACTCACTGAAATGATCAATGATGATGAAAATTTTTTGACCACAACCAAATGTAACCAAAAAGAGCATTCGTGAGGGTCAATAAAATATCGTTACTAGAAGTGTCACCAATGAGAGAATTAGTGATGGGCCTTTAACGTCCCTCACCAAATGTGTCACCAACGAGATAATTAGTGATGGGCCTTTAACGACCCTCACCACAAGTGTCATTGAAAATGGCTTTGGTGACATACCTTAAAGGACCATCACTATATGCACTTGCAACAATGATTTTTTAAAGAACATCACCATATGTGACATTGGTGACGACCTTAAAGGTCTATCACAGGCATCAAGTGTCATCAAAAACTCATTGGAATGATCAATGATGACAAACATTTATTGACCGTCACCAAAAGTAACTAAAAATATCATTGGTGGGAGTCAATAAAAGATCGTCACTAGAAGTGTCACCAAAGAGAAAATTAGTGATGGGCCTTTAACGACCCTCACCAAAAGTTTCACCAAAGAGAGAATTAGTGATGGGCCTTTAACAACCCTCACCAAAAGTGTCATTGAAAATGTCTTTGGTGACAAACCTTAAAGGGCCATCACTATATACACTTCCAACAATGCTTTTTTAAAGACCGTCACCATATGCGACATTGGTGATGGGCCTTAAAGGTCCGTCATAGGCATGACCCTCACCAATGACCTTTTTTCTTGCAGTGTCTTAATCTCGTGCAGTTATCTTGTAGATGCATTCCAAGTTGTTGTTGATTTCATAGTCGCACACTAGCTCTGTGTAGCGCGATCCTTCTGCAGGTTCCAATGGTACAACTACACGCAGAAACTTTTTCTCAAAAATCATCTTGCACTTCTTTAGATTTATCACCCTGTTCATGTCAGTGGCCCAATCTATTCCTAATAATGCAGGGTAGGGATTTATGTCATCAAAAATATCTATCACTTATAACTCTGCTAGCATGCTTGCTCCTTTGATATCCACTGTGATTCTCTACAATCTTCCCATAGGTAGGATCTTTTCCTGGTTTGCCATTCATAGCTAGATAGGAGACCATTGTAGCGCAGGCCTTCCCAAGTGCTCCCACGTTTTCTTCGCCAGAACGTTTGCGTCTGATCTTAGGTCCATAATCACTTGGTCCATCTCATATTCCCCAATTTGTGCAGTCAATCTCATCTCCCTTCCTGTCCTTGTCATGTGATTTCCGATCTTCCGAACAACATGTGGTTCTCATGGCGCAATCTCAGCACATCTATTTATGAGTTCTTGTAACCCCTTTACAGCCTTGCTATTGTGTATCAGCTTCATGCATGTTTCTAGGAATGTTGTGAGCATTGATGGGTCTATTTCCAACTTCGGTCTATCTTTTCTTCCCAAAGTGGAGGCATCAGTGAAGCTCTTCCTGGCTTCCATGAAGGTTTCTTAGCGTGCTCCGAATCAAACTCTGGTTCCTTTGTCAAAGCCTTGGGAACCCACATACTTTCTTCAGGTTTCTTGCCTTTGTCATCCCCTGTCGTAATTCCACTTCGGAGCACAATATTAACATTAGGGTCTTCCCATCATTTACAGGTTCTTAGTTGGCATAGGTTGGAGCGCTCCTTTATCACGTAGCCATGCTATTAGCGTGGGACAATCCTTTGTCTCATGATCAAACAATGTACAATACAGGCATGAGGGACATGCCGGATTCGAACAATCACGGGCATAATGTCTTGGCCCTCTGCAATTGTAAAATAACTATTTTTTTGCAACCTCTTCCAGGTCCTCCTCCACCTCGGCCCTGTTTGTGCACTTGAAATCTGGTTCACGCCATCCCTGTGTTCTAGTCAAGGGGCCATGTTTCGGCATGAACTCTGTAGGTAAGAGTCTGATCCATCATCAACTCATAACTTCTACATGTGCATTCATCATGTCCCACTAATCTACAGAAATTACAGAACAAATGTTGTGAATTCTGTGTGTACTTCTGTAATAAATGACAGTTATCTATAGCATGATTTCCTCCTATCTGACAAATCATGCACCACAACGCAGGTGTTGCATTAGGTCATGCTTGTGCCTCTGGTCTCACTAGCATTCGTCCTCCTCCCACGAGGTAATTCAAAAACACCAGGCAGTGGTCTTTGTCATGTCCTTGACCCTTGCACTCAATGCACCATACCTCGTCGTGCACTTCTGGGCGAGTTGTCTTGTCTTGTTTCAGACTGTGCATCTCAAGGCACAAGTTTCTCAACTGCGCATGAATCTACTGAACTCCCATGTTTGGATCCTATATCGAGGTCTCGTGTAGTTTCATCACGATCTCCAAGGCCTCGGCCTGAGTTGTTAGCCTCTGTTGTGATAGCACGTTCCTTAGATGTGGTGTTAATGATGCTACAAACCATTCGCAGTGATGTCCATCCATCAACGTCATGTTAGCTTTGTGAATTGTGCACTTCAGTCTTTGATCCAACTCCCAAGGGGTCTCGCCTAGTAGCATTGTGATTTCCTTAAACCTAATGATTGACTACACCTCTGACTTCGGCTTGCTAAATTCTTTATTTAGCATAATTTGGATATCCACGATCCCTGCATTCGGGTTGTCACTGGAATGCTTAATGTACCAAGTTAGCACGAAATTTTGTAGAGTGTTGACCAACGTTGCTTTATTTATATTGCCATCCGTAACTACCTATGCTTCCGATACAGCCTTTATCACCAACCAAAACTAGTTTGTATCTTCATTTCCTACTCCCTTGAATACTGGCAAGTTTATTACACTTTCCATATTGACTCGCAGTGGTGGCGGAGGTGGTATGGGCGAAGATGGGGGTGAAGATGGTGAAACGGGCAGTGGTGTGGGTGGGGGCGGTATGTGTGGAATTGTTATCGGGAAAACTAGTGTCCATTCAGAGCTACTAGTCCCACTAAGATAGGTAGCTATCTTAGAAACAGACAAAATAAAGTTACTTGTGTTTTCCTTTATGAGAAATAGATGAGAGAGAAGCAGAGAGTACCAACCTCAGTCCTCCGCTTGGCTCCTTGCTTGTTTCCTCTCCCCTTTGAGAGATCTTTGCCGCTCCTTCCTCGCTTGTCGCACTTCAAATAACACCTGTAGAGTTAAAGCAGCACAATACCATCAAAGCATAGAGATCTATAATCATGAAAAATATAGGATCAGATATATATTGACCATACAAATGCATATATCAATTCAACATTCAAAGACATACAAGAATATGGAGGAAAACTCAAATAGCTTTATTGATAGAAGTAGTAGAAGAGAGGATTACAACCCATTGATCTGACCCAACACCATCCTCCCAGCATGAAAGCCCTTCTTCACCTCATGAAAAGCTAGATCACCCAACACTATGAAGTTCCACAAAGAAA
>APFE030188154.1:0-18454 GCA_000404065.3 Pinus taeda | reverse complement strand
AGTTTTGTTTCTTAGAAATAAGCTGAGGGAAATCAAGAAGGGTAAAGATGAGAGTATGCAAGCATACTTCTTAAGGATCACCGAAATCAGGAACGATCTCCTATCTATTGGGGAGGCTATCACTGACAGGGGAATGGCACTCACGACTCTTGGAGGATTACCATCCGAATGGTACGTGTTCAGGACTACTCTTTTGAACAATAATGTAATTCCTGGTTTCAAGGAATTAATGGCTAGATGCATTCAAAAGAAACAAGGGTAGAAGAGCAGGAAATGCGCTTGCCTAAAGGTCCTCCTGCTGCTTTTTCTTCTCATGCTAAGAAAAGAAATAATTTTGGGTCTAAATTGAAAAGAAAGGCTGGATCTAAGGGTGGAAGAAAAGGACGATGTTTCATTTGCAATAAAGCAGGTCACTATGCAAGGGAATGCCCTGATAGAAAGGACTCTCACCGTGACGATGATCAAAATCCCTCTCATGGTAATCGAAGGGATGGAAAATTCAATAGCAAAGGTAAGAGGAGAGCTGAGAATCAAGGAAGAGGACAAGCATTCAAGAAGGCTAGAAATTCTAGGATGTATTAAATGCACCTGACCTCCGAAAGAACCTGGCGTCCATCTCGGCAATGGAAGACAAAGGCTACAAGGTAACCTTCAGTGATGGCAAGGTACGTGTATCGAAAAATAATGTTGAAGATGCCTTTACTCTTGGGTTTCATGCTATCAGGTTGATGAAAGTCAGGTAGGTGTCATGTCTTATGACACATATCTTCGGTCTGAACGTTGGCATCGGAGGTTTGCCCCCCTTCATTATAATGCTATACTCGGTTTAAAACAAATGGTGACAGGGATGACTGAATTCCGAGTAGAGAAAGAAGGTGTATGTCCAGGATGTGCCAAAGGAAAGCTCAAGCCAAAGCAAGACCTCCGATATATTACAGTTGGTTCACTCAGGCATATCTGAGGCTGGCATTAAGAGGGAGACTACTACACCACATACTCCTGAGAAGAATGGTGTGGCAGGAAGGAAGAACCGCGCGATTGTGGAAGCTGTCTGGGCCATGTTACATGATCAAAGACTTCCGAAGTTTCTATGGGCTGAAACTACAAACACTGTCGTATATGTACAAAATCGATGCCCTCATCAAGCATTCGGTTCCAAGACTCCTGAAGAAAAGTTCACTGGTAAGAGACTTGATGTTTCTCATTTTAGAATTTTTGGAAGCCCTGTATATTTTCATGTGCCGAAAGAGAAAATAAATAAATTGGGTGCATCTGGAAAGAATGGAATTTTCATGGGCTATGGTGAAAATACTAAAGGCTATAGAATCTATGTAGTTGGTCAAAGGGAAGTTGAAATTAGTCATGATGTCACCTTTGACGAAGATATCGCTCTCAGCAAGGTGAACAATCTTCCGACTTTGAGGAGCTCTCAAGAAGCCGACATCAGGGAATTGAAAGAAAAGGATGATGAATCATGCCTGATGTAGAAGAACCCATGGATCTGATTGATCCTCATCCACATGAGCCTTTCTCTTTTAGGAAGAGGCCTTCATGGCTTAGGGGGCTACTTGATGATGCTGAAGGACATGCTACACCCCGAGGAACCTTTCGTGAAAGTAAGAAACCTAATAGGTATCAGGGATACTTGACCATCATGAGCACAATCATACAAAATGAGCCTTCATCATTCTCAGACGCCGTCAAGCATCAAGTATGGAAGGATGCTATGATCGAAGAATATGAGTTTGGGAAGTAGTTCCCAGACCCCAGGACAAGACAATTGTCACTTCTAAATGGCTTTACAAGATAAAGCATGTAACAAATGGAAGTACTGAAAAGTATAAGGCTCGTTTTGTTGCTCGTGGTTTCTCCCAGAAGGAAGGTATAGACTATGATGTGATATTTGCACCTCTTGCCAGATATACGACCATCCGCTCGATCATAGCCCTTGCGGCTTCACAAGGATGGAACCTACATCAGATGGATGTCAAGACCGCGTTCTTGCACGGTTCTATCAAAGAAGAGATCTACGTGGAGCAACCCGAAGGATTTGAGATTTATGATTGAAAATCTCATGTATGCAGGTTGAAGAAGGCTCTCTATGGGCTAAAGCAAGCACCTCGAGCATGGTATGAGAGGATCGATAGCTACTTGATGAAGCTGGAATTCACTAGGAGTGAACCCGATCCTAACCTTTACTTCAAGGTTGAAGATGACAAGCTTCTCATACTGGTGTTGTATGTGGATGACCTCTTTCTAACAGGTGCAAACCCTCTCATTCACAAATGTAAGAAGGAGTTGGCTTCTGAATTTGAAATGAAGGACCAAGGACTTGAAGTGTGGCAGAAGCCAAGGGAAATTTTCCTATCTCAAGGAAAATATGTGGTAAAGATATTGGAAAGATTCGGTATGATGGACTGTAAGCCTGTGACTACCTCGAGGATCTTAACTTTTAGAAGTTATATGGTAGTGATGTCGGACCAGATTTGGGAAATGCCTCTAAGTTTCATAAACTCATTTGCATTAATGTTCTTGGTGAACCTCCATCCGAACATATGTTTTGCAGATAGCATTGTGAGCTCATATTTGGTTGAGCCTCACTGGATTGATGCCAAGAATCTTCTGAGATATCTTCGTGGTACATTGGGTTAAGATACACTGCCAGAGACGTGAGACAAATTGGATATACTGATGCTGATTGGGCAGGCAGTGTGGTGGATCGTAAGAGCACTTTCAGGTGTTGTTTCACCTTGGGATCTACTTCGATATCCTGGATGAGCAGGAAGCAGAAGTCGGTGGCTTTGAGCACCGCCGAAGCAGAATATAGTGTTGCTAGCATGACCTTGTGTGAGGCAGTCTGGTTGCGAAAGCTCTTCAGTGAGTTGTTTGGATTTACATTGGATACCATTGTGATTCTCTGTAACGACCAGAGGTGGGATTCGATTATTGAGGAATCTCGTATTCGTCAATTGCTCCAGTAGATAGACATCATCTAGGATATGGTAAGTCGATGAGCAAGGAGGCTCCATTGCATTAATATGATGTACAGGTTGATACACCTTGTCAAAGCCCCGAGGAAAGATCTAATCTGTGATTTTCCCAAACGACTTGGAGTCAGCAAGAAACCCTTGTACAAGGGTCCTACATGTTGCATACATTGAGCTCTGGGAGCTCTGAGGGCTTGCGGTTCTTACTGGAACAACATACGACCACAGGGTGACTCACCCTCCCCAAGTGGTGCGCACTAGAACAAGATGATTTGCTCTCTTGTGGGACAAGATGATTCGCTCTCTTGTGGAACAGGATGATTCACTCTCCTGTGTAGCAGGATGATTAGTTCTCCTATGAGGCCTAGATTGATGTGTTCTCCATGGCGATTGTAGCAGGATTAATGTGTTCTCCTGTGAGGATAGGATTGATTAGTTCTCCTGTCGAGGGATCCTACCCATGCAGTCTGGGACTCATGGTAAGTACCTCTCATCTGATCAATGAGCAGGGAAATGAAGTTAGGGACCATAATAGTACCAATGGACGCATCGTTGTATTTACCGTACTCCCTACGCTAGGATGACCTCCATTGATCTGGGATCAATGATATTGGTCCGGGACCAGTGGTAGGAGTTGTACCATACTATGACACTGACTTCGGGTCAGTTAAGACTGGTCTAGGACCAGTGGTACATACTCCGAGACTAAATTCATGTCAGTGCAGTACTGGTCTTGGACCAATGAGAGTGGTACATACTATGACACTGACTTCGGGTCAGTTGAGACTGGTCTAGGACCAGTGGTACATTCTCTAGACTACGATACTGGTCTGAGACCAGTGGTAGGAGTTGTACCATACTATGACGCTGACTTAGGGTCGGTTGAGACTGGTCTGGGACTAGTGGTACATACTCCGAGACTGACTTCGTGTCAGTGCAATATTGGTTTGGGACCAGTGAGAGTGGTACATACTATGATGCTGACTTCGGGTTGGTTGAGACTGGTCTGGGACCAGTGGTACACTCTCTGAGACAACGATACTGGTCTGGGACCAGTGGTAGGAGTTGTACCATACTATGACGCTGACTTCAGGTCGGTTGAGACTGGTTTGGGACCAGTGGTACGTACTCCGAGACTAACTTCGTGTTAGTGCAGTACTGGTTTGGGACCAGTGAGTGTGGTACATACTATGACGCTGACTTCAGGTCAGTTGAGATTGGTCTGGGACCAGTGGTACACTCTCTGAGACTGCGATACTGGTTTGGGACCAGTGGTAGGAGTGGTACTTACTATGAAGCTGACTTTGGGTCGGCTGAGACTAGTCTAGGACCAGTGGTACGCACTCTGAGGCTGACTTTGAGTCAGTGGAGGATGATACTGGTCTAGGACCAGTGGAGTTGTACTCACTATGATGCTGACTTTGGGTTGGTTGAGACTGGTCTGGGACTAGTGGTACATACTCTGAGACTGACTTTGAGTCAGTATGATACATCCTCGGTCATTTCTTCTTCTTCATAATTCGGACAAAAGCAGAGCAGAACAGAACAGTGCAAGAGCAGAGCAGAACAGAGCAATATAGTACCGATCAGTATAGGGCAGAAAAAGACAAAGCAGAACAACCAGAATAGAGCAGAGCAGGGCAAGGGTCAGGCTGTACAGGGCAGTGCATTTGATGGATGAATAGTAACGACCGATAGACAGATTGCAGATGAAGTCCTCCCTAGTTGAGAGGGAGTGTTAAAATTGGCAACCAGGGCAAAACTTCATGTGGGTCATCTTATTCATGGCTGATAATATTTTCATTAAATTCCTCTCGTCGAGAGGTGTAGGATTGATATAAAGATCATTCGATTCCGATAAGTATTCATGGAGATATGAATTTATTTTGATTATGAAATTATTATCAAGCCGACCTACAACTCATATAGGCTCAGAAGCTCAACAGTCACATCTATTCACCCACCAACATTGTTTATAAATATAAGAGGAATTTTCCTCATTTGGACTCACTCATCTCATCACATCTCTCTCTCTCTACTGCGCAGAAATGAGTCTCTTCTCCACTGCGCAGAAATGGGTCTCTCTCACACTTGTGAAGCCGGAAGCTGTTGAACCTAAAGTTGCAACTGCAGATCCAAAGATTGACCTGCGTGGCCTAGAAGATCTCCTCATCTGAACTGCGTTGTAGGTCCATCTGGATCTCCTCTAAAAGCCGCAACTTTTGGTGGTGGAATGAAGTCAATCCGACGAACGGTTTGCAAGATATCGACTGCCCTAGTTTGAAGCTGGAAACTACTAAAACTGAAGCTGCAACTGCAGAAGTAAAGATTGACCTGCGTGGCCTAGAAGATCTCCTCGTCTGAACTGTGTTGTAGGTTCATCTGAACCTCCTCTGGAAGCCGCAACTTTTGGTAGTGGAATGAAGTCAATCCGACAGTTGGTTTGTGAGATATCGTTTGCCCTAGTTTGATAATGAAGCCGCTAATGCTGATGCTGTTGATCTAGGGTTTGCTACTGCTGATATGAATCAGATTTATTGTACTATTTCTCTCTGCTGAATTATTGAAGATAAAAGAAGATTTGATCAAAGGGTTTCCCCACACATTGTGGGGTTTGTCACTAGCTAGCCGACACATCTTGTGTCTCTTGTCTTGGCTTGTTTTCTGTCGATCGTTTAATGTTCTATCTGCACTTTACTTTATGTACATGTGATTGTAATCTGTGGAATATAATAAAAAAAAGAAGTAAATTGTTATAAGCATAGAATATACCATAACTTAACATGAACTCATATTTGGTTGAACCTCATTGGATTGGTGCCAAGAATCTTCGAAGATGTCTTCGGGCCACAATCTCTCATGGATTGAGATACACTGCCGGAAATATGAAATTGCATGATTATTCGAATGCTGATTGGGCAGGCAGTGTGGAGGATCACTAGAGCACTTCTTGGTGTTGTTTCTCTTTGGATTCTGCTTCGATATCATGGATGAGTTGGAAGCAAAAGTTGGTTGTTATAAGCACCGTTGAGACTGGATACATATCTACGAGTATGATCTCGAATGAAGCTGCCTGGTTGGGGAAGCTCTTCAAGTGAGATGTTTGTAGCACTCTGATTCTCTGTGACAACCAGAGGTGGGATTCAATTATTGAGGAATCTCATATTTGACGATTGCTCCAGCAGATAGACATCAGATACTACCTTATCTAGGATGTGGTAAGTCTATGAGCAAGGAAGCTCCATCACTATGAGATGATGTACAGGTCGCTACACTTTTTCTAAGCCCTGGGGGAAAGATCAAATCTATGATTTTCCCGAACGACTTGGAGTCGTCAAGAGACCCTTGTACAAGGGTCTTGCATGTTGCATACATTGAGCTCTGGGGGCTTGTGGTTCTTACTGGAGCAACATACGACCACAGGGTTACTCACCCTCCCCTGGTGGTGCGCACTGGGACAGGATGATTTGCTCTCCTATGGACAGGATGATTCGCTCTCCTGTGAACAAGATGATTCGCTCTCTTGTGGGACAAGATGATTCACTCTCTAGTGGGATAGGATGATTTGCTCTCCTGTGTAGCAGGATGATTAATTTTCCTGTGAGGTCTAGATGATGTGTTCTCCATGACGATTGTGTAGCAGGATGATTAATTCTCCTGTGAGGTCTGGATGATGTGTTCTCCATGATGATTGTGTAGCAGGATGATATTGTAATATTCCTAATTAGCTATGGCTAATTGGAATATTCGATTTTGCTCAATTTTTCCTTCTATAGTTATTTGTAAATAAAAAGGTGAGGAAAAGGGGACATAACTGACTTTTAGAATAAAAGTCACGTCCTAGTAGCACAATGTTGTGACTTAAAGGAGAGCCAAGGGGGCCAAAGGACCACGCAGAGATGGGGCCCACGCAGACACTTGGATGGACTGCGCAGATGGGAAAAGGAACACGTGGCAAGAGGTGATTACATTGGAGGAGGTGAGCCTTGGGATTGAGAGAGGCCAATGCTATGAAAGAGAGAGGAACCTCCTCATTTTGGCATTCGATTATGTGCATTTGAGCTAGTCACTTCGACTTAGAGCACGCTGGCTGTTTAGCTAGTCTGTAGCACTGTTTAGTGCATTGAGTGTCTCCGTTCAGAGATTTCACCCTTAGCCCCGGGGGACTTTGAGTGCCTGCTTGGGCAAGGTATTTCCATCAGTATTTTTGCAGTAGTTTCATCAGCATTTTGGCAGGAGGATTGAGCATCTTGGATGACTGCGCAGTCTTGAGAGGGATGACGCAGTTCTTTCTGACAGCAGTTCTGGATTGAGGTCCTGCAGGGGGTTTTGTGCTGGGAGATTGAGTAAGGGGATCAGCCCTTGCATATTGGAGGATTTTGGTTGAGTTTCAGGTAGAGTTTTGGTGGGTTTATTTTAGTGGCAACGCAGAGCCTTGAGGGATTGCGTGGGTCCTCAAGGGGGCGATTTTCGGGGGTCGACCATCTCAGAAAAACTTTCTGGGTTTTTTCTGTGTTTCTTGAGTAGAGTCCGATTCCAAAGTTTCAACATTTTCTAAGGAGGGGAACAACCCCAAATCCTCATTTGATTTCCAGCAGCAGCAGCAGCATGGCAGTTCTCCAACAGCTTGGACGCAGATCAGAGAGAGGCCATTCCTTTGCTATTCTGAGTGTATTTCTTCACTTGCCTTGTGCAAGTCGAGGTGCCATCTTTCTGATCACCTCCTGTACTCATTCTATTACTCAGTATAATAAAATGGCTTAGCATTTCTCTCTACATTTCTTTAGTATCTACTTATATTTCATGTTTATATTATGATACGTTGCACCATTGTTATTCCCATCACTTTGAGCTTCTCAGTTATTATATCATTTATACGTATTTGGTTGGAGTTTACTGGGGTTTGGGGAATATCTCGGAAACGGGATGTTACAGTGGTATCAAAGCATAAATCTGGCTCAGCTTGTGGAGCTAGCAATCTATGACAGCGGGGGAAAAGCCCTACATCTGTTACAGAGGTAGGCGATACAGAGACATTGGGCGTAGGTTGGAGAGCACTTACGGAGAGGGACACTGTGTTCCAGTGGTGGACGCAGAACAGGGGGAGCCTATGGTGGACGCAGAATAGAAGGAGCTTGTGGTGGATGCAAAGCAGGAGGGTCTGATGGCAGATGAACACGGGAAGAGATTTGTGGACATGCTCCCCAAATCAGTACAGGATCTGTCGAGGCAGGTTGAGGTGATGGGGCAGAGATTCACGGCAGTAGAGGCTAGACACTGTGAGAGCCCATGGGTCTTCCAGGTTGGTGAGGGATCGGGTGCATCCCACCATTTGCCAGAGTAGCGTGATACTACTCAGCAGGTGGCCTCACATGACCCTACACACTCTACCATGCCCACTTTCTTAGGAGCAGACACGGGGGCCGGAGCCCAGCAGGACGCAGAGCCTAGTCATATGGGTGATTATTTTGCAGAGTACCAAGCCTATGGGCAGGAGTTCAGGGAGGCTCTCTCATTCAGAGACTTTGTTCAGCTCCTGCGGGATAGTAGACCCCGCGACCATCACAGAGGGTACCAGCATTATCATGATGGTGACACCCACCGTGTACCTAGTAGATTCCACTTGCCTATGTTTGATGGTTCATCAAACAGTTCGGAAAAGTCTTGGGTGGAGAAGCTAGACATTCACTTCCAGCTTAACCAGATGTCGGAGACAGAGGCCATCAAGGTGGCAACATTACATTTGGATGGTGAGGCCCAGGATTGGTGGTTCCATGGGATGGTTACACTTGGATACTCCACAGTGACGACACCGAGTTCATCGAGAGATTGATAGAGATGTTCGACCAGAAGGATTCAGAGCAACACTTTGTTGAGCTGACGAGGCTCAAACAAACCGGGAGCCCAGAGACCTACATTGCAGATTTCTTGAGGGTTTCAGTGATGGTACCAGATCTATCCACGACACGGAGGATCTACATGTACGTTGAGGGGTTAGCAGAGCCACTTCGGGGTTTAGTCTGATCCACTAGACCAGCCACACTCTAGGATGCTATCAGCAGGACCCGGGATTTACAGGATGTCTTACCCAAGACCCGGACACCTTACCCCCAGAGATAGACTTTCCAGTCTGAGGGGAAGGATGTGAGGATTCCGCCTCCAAAGGGGAATCCAGGACGAGTGCAGATTGACGATGATTCCAGAGCTGAAAAAGAAGCGGTTGTGCTTTACCTGTCAAGCGCCGTGGGCACTAGGACATAGATGTGCTGCTGGCAAAGCACATTTTATTGAGGTCTTCTTCGAGAGCATCGGGGAAGAGGATGAGGAGGACGATGTGGAGGCAGGAGATAGTCATGCCGTACAGGGTCCTTTGCCACCTCCACCACCAGCAGCAGGTGGTGTAGCTTTTGCACCTACCGGAGGGGCCCTTGCAACATTGCGAGGAGTTCCCAAGTATTTAACGTTGCACGTACAGGGGACAGTACGTGGCCAGCGAGTATCAGTTTTGGTTGACAGTGGGGCAACCCACAACTTCATTGATGCATAGATGGTTGAGCGGAGAGGTATACAAACAGAGAGCTTCGATGGGTTTTCAGTTTTGGTCCCAGGAGATCAGACCATGATGTGTGCTCATTATGTTCCAGAGCTATTAGTGACGATGGGCACCTATACACTGAATGACAACTTTTTCGTGGTCGATATCCCGGACACAAACATGAATGATGATACTGGGTGCTCAGTGGCTTATCACTCTAGGGAAGGTCACGACAGATTGGAAGACCCTAGAGATGGAGTGGGATGATGAGAAGACAAGGAGGCATGAGAAGATATGGGGATAGCACACATATCCGCCTTAGACTGTTTCGACTCATCGGATGGAGGCAATCTTTCGGAAGGGAGATGTAGAGTGGGCAATAGAGCTGTGTGCATCAGAGGTAGGGACTACAGGGCAGACGGTACATCTAGAGATACAGTCCATCCTTGACCGGTACGCCATAGTGTTTGGGGAGATTGCGCCAAGACAGCCACCGGACCGGGGGTTTGAGCACACCATTGAGCTTGAGCAGGGCATACAGGCAGTGATTACTACCCCCTATAGGTATCCCAAGGCCTATCGGGATGAGATTGAGTGGGCTATTCAGGAGTTGCTGGCTCTTGGGCACATTCGGCCGAGCACGAGTCCTTTTGCTTCTTCCGTGGTGTTGGTGAAGAAGGAGGACGACACATTGAGGATGTGCATTGACTACGGGGCCCTGAACAAGAAGACACTGAAGAATAGGTACCCCAAACCCAGGATTGATGAGTTGATGGATGAGTTGAGAGGAGCGCGGTTCTTCTCGAAGATTGATTTGAGATTTGGGTACCATCGGATTCGCGTGAGGGAACAAGACATTCCCAAGACCGCCTTCAAGTGTCACTATGGCACTTTGAGTTTTTGGTGATGCCCTTCGGGCTAAACAACGCCCCAGCTACATTCTAATCTTGCATGAATCACATCTTCCGCAATCACTTAAGGAAGTTTGTGTTGGTCTTCTTTCATGATATCCTCATTTATAGCAAGACATGGGAGGAGCATCTCCAGCACATTGAGATAGTATTGCACATCTTGGAGGAGCAAAAGTTCTATGCCAATCTCACCAAGTGTGAGTTTGTGTTGACGAAGATGTTATACTTGGGAGACATCATAGGGGTGGACGGAGTGAGGGTCCACGAGGAGAAGATCAAAACCATCAGAGATTAGCCGGAGCCGAGAAACGTGACAGAACTTTGAGGATTCATTGGCATTTGTACTTACTACCAGAAGTTCATCAAGGGTTTCTCACAGCTTGTTGCGCCCTTGATAGATTTGACGACGAAGGGGGCATTCAGTTGCTCGGATACGGCGCAACGAGCCTTTGATAGGCTCAAGGAGGTTATGAGCAGCTGCCCAGTGCTTGCATTTTCGGATTTTACGCAACCATTTGTTTTGGAGTGTGATGCATCGGGAGAGGGGATTGACACAATGTTGATGTAGGGAGGTCACCCTATAGCCTTTGAGATCCGAAAGCTCCTTCCGCATGAGAGGTTGTATTCATACGACAAGGAGATGCTAGCCATCATGCATGCATTGGCTAAGTACTGGCAGTATTTGGTGGGTAACAGGTTCAAGGTGAGGACTGATCACAACGGCCTCAAGTTCTTTTTGGAGCAAAAGTAGCTACAAGAGAGGTAGCAGAAGTGGATCAGTAAGATCCAACCGTATGACTTTGACACTGAGTATGTCAAGGGTAAGAACAACGTGGTAGCAAATGCCCTTTCACGGAGACCAGCCACGTTGTCTCTTATGAGCTTGGACGCTGACTGGAGGGCTCGACTCCTAGTAGATTACTCCAAGGATAGATTTGGATGTGAGGTTCTGGATGGGCAGGTGGTGGATGACAGGTACAGGGTGGTCAATGAGATCATCTACTACAGGGACCGGATCTTCTTGACTGAGGAATCTCAGCTCAAGAAGAAGATACTGCAGGCATCACATGATTCACCATTGGTAGGTCATCAGCGGTTTACCAAAACCTACAGGGCCATTAGAGAGAGGTTCTCATGGAAGGGCCTCAAGGAGGACGTACTCCAGCATGTCCAGGAGTGCGATGTTTGCCAGAGGAACAAGGGGGGGATGAACCATCCAGCAACACTATTGCAGCCTCTTCCCATTCCGGAGGGGAAATGGGAGTGTATTTCGATGGACTTCATCACAGGGTTGCCCATGGTACAGGGCAAGAATTGCATCTTTGTCATTGTTGATTTGCTGACAAAGTACTCACACTTTTTCGCCATATCCGCACACTACACAGCAGCGCAGGTGACCGAGTTGTTCTTCAGAGAGATTTTTCGGTTACATGGTCTTCCCAAGACCATCACCAGTGACAAGGATAGCCGTTTCATGGGTGGATTTTGGCAGGAGCTTTTCCGGTTGGTGGAGATGGAGTTGACACCGAGTACGAGTTATCACCCACAAACGGACAGGTAGACAGAGATAGTTAACAAGTGGCTAGAGGGCTACTTGCGTAACTATGTCAGTCGGCAACAACGAGCATGGCTGAAGTGGCTGCATCTGGGGGAGTACTGCTACAACACTACACATCACATGTCCATTGGTATGTCACCATTGTATGCTTTGTATGGATATCATCCCTTATCTTTTGCTGACGTGATGCTTGGTGCTAGCAAGACTCCGAGAGCCAAGATTTGGATCCAAGAAAGTCAGGATCTTCTCCGAGCTCTGAAGGATAATATGGCTACAGCGCAGAACCAGCAGACGCTGTATGCCGACAGGGGTCGGGTGGAGAGACAGTTTGAGGTAGGGGACTTGGTCTACCTATGATTACAGCCATGCCGACAATCGTCACTGAAGCAGAAGGGGGCGGAGAAGCTCAAGCCCCGCTTTTATGGGCCATACAAAGTGATATGCAGGATTAGACAAGTTGCATATGAGTTGGAGCTGCCCCAAGGCAGCAAGATTCATAACATCTTTCATGTATCATACCTGAAAAAGGCATTGGGGCAGCATGTGATAGTGACAGATGAGCTACCACCCATGGATGATGAGGGGCATTTGGTGTTGCAGTCAAAGGCTATTATTAATACCAGGGAGAGGCAGCTGCAGAGCAGGACAATCCAGGAATTTTTGGTGAGGTGGAAGAATTTACCGAATGAGGATGCCACTTGGGAAAGTGAGAAAATTTTGCAACATCCATCACTTTAGTTGCTTGAGGACAAGCAACATTTTGCCGGGGGAGACTATAATATTCCTAATTAGCTATGGCTAATCGAAATATTTGATTTTGCTCAATTTTGCCTTCTATAGTTATTTGTAAATAAAAAGGTGAGGAAAAGGGAACATAACTCACTTTTAGAATAAAAGTCACTTCCTAGTAGCACAACGTTGTGACTTAAAGGGGAGCCAAGGGGGCCAAAGGACCACGCAGAGATGGGGCCCACGCAAACACTTGGAGGCACTGCGCAGATGGGAAAAGGAACACGTGGCAAGAGGAGATTACATTGGAGGAGGTGAGCCTTGGGGTTGAGAGAGGCCAATGCTATAAAGAAGAGAGGATCCTCCTCATTTTGGCATTCGATTATGTGCATTTGAGCTAGTCACTTGGACTTAGAGCACGCTGGCTGTTTAGCTAGTTTGCGGCACTGTTTAGTGCATTGAGTGTCTCCGTTCGGAGATCTCACCCTTAGCCCTGGGGGACTTCGAGTGCCTTCTTGGGCAAGTTATTTCCATCAGTATTTTTGCAGTAGTTTCATCAGCATTTTGGCAGGAGGATTGAGCATCTTGGATGACTGTGCAGTCTTGAGAGGGATGATGCAGTTCTTTCTAGCAGCAGTTCTGGATTGAGGTCCTGCAGGGGGGTTTGTGTTGGGATATTGAGTAGGGGATCAGCCCTTGAATATTGGGGGATTTTGGCTGAGTTTCAGGCAGAGTTTTGGTGGTTTTATTTCAGTGGCAGCGCAGAGCCTTGAAGGATTGCATGGGTCCTCAAGGGGGTGATTTTCGAGGGTCGGCCATTTTAGAAGAGCTGTCTAGGTTTTTCTGGGTTTCTTGAGTAGAGTCCGATTCCAGAGTTTCAACATTTTCTGAAGAGGGGAACAGCCCCGAATCCTCATTTGATTTCTAGCAGCAGCAGTAGCACGGCAGTGCTCCAACAGTTTGGACGCAGATCAGAGAGAGGCCATTCCTTTCCTATTCTGAGTGTATTTTTTCACTTGCGTTGTGCAAGTCGAGGTGCCATCTTTTTGATCACCTCCTGTACTCATTCTATTACTCAGTATAATAAAATGGCTTAACATTTATCTCTACATTTCTTGAGTATCTGCTTATATTTCATGTTGATATTATTATACGTTGCACCATTGTTATTCCAATCACTTTGAGCTTCCCGGTTATTATATCATTTATACGTATTTGGTTGGAGTTTACTGGGGTTTGGGGAATATCTCTGAAATGAGATATTACAATGATTAATTCTCTTGTAAGGTCTGAATGATGTGTTCTCCATGAAGATTATGTAGCAGGATGATTAGTTCTCCTGTGAGGTCTGGATGATGTATTCTCCATGACGATTGTGTAGCAGGATGATTAGTTCTCCTGTGAAGCCTGGATGATGTGTTCTCCATGGCGATTGTGTAGCAGGATGATTAGTTCTCCTGTGAGGACAAGATTGATTAAGTTCTTCTGTCGAGGCATCCTACCCATGTAGTGTGGGACTCATGGGAAGTACTTCTCATCTGATCAATGAGCAAGGAAATGAGGATAGGGACCATAGTAGTACCGATGGACGCATTGCTGTATCTACTGTACTCCCTATGCTAGGATGACCTTCATTGATCTGGGATCAATGATACTGGTCTGGGACCAGTGGTAGGAGTTGTACCCATTATGACACTGACTTCGGGTCGGTTGAGGACTGGTCTGGGACCAGTGGTACATACTCCGAGACTGACTTCGAGTCAGTAGAGTACTGGTCTGGGACTAGTGGTAGGACTTGTACCTACTATGACACTGACTTCGGGTCGGTTGAGGACTGGTCTGGGACCAATGGTACACACTCTGAGACTGACTTCGGGTCAGCGGAGAATGGTATGACACATTCTCGATCAATTCTTCTTCTTCATGGTTCAGTAGAGCAGAGCCAATAGAGTTGAGCAGAGCAGAGCAATGCCGACAGAGCTGAGCTGAGTAGAGCAGAGCTAGCAGAGTTGAGCAGAGCAGAGCCAGCAGAGCTGAGCTGAGCAGAGTTGAGCAGAGAAGAGAAGAGCCAGTAGATCTGAGCAGAGCTAGTAGAGCTGAGCAGAGCAGTGCAGGGCACTGATAGCAGAGATACTACAGATGGACATATGGATCAACGGATGGAGTTCTCCCTAGTTGAGAAGGAGTGTTAAAATTGGCAACTAGGGCCAAACTCCATGTGGGTCATATTATTTATGGCAGCTGATATTTTTATTGGATCCCTTTCATTGAGAGGTGTAGGATTGATCTAAAGATCATTCGATTCCGATAAGTATTTATGAAGTTATGAATTTATTTATGTTATGGACAAATTGTTATGTCGGCCAGCGACTTATGTAGGCTCAGAAGCCCAATAGTCATGTCTATTCAACCTTTACATTTTAGTATAAATAGAAGAGGACTTCAAGTCATTTCTACACACACTTGGATCTCTTCCTCTCTCTACTTGTCTTTGGGTTTTAGTAGGAGGAGAGATCCTAAGGAAAAGCCGGAATAGCCAGAAAAGCTTGAACTGCCAGAAAAGCCAGAAAAGTTGGAATTTCCAGAAAAGCCAGAAAAGCTAGAACTGCCGGAAAAGCCGGAAAAGCTAGAACTACCAGAAAAGCCGGAACTGCCGGAAAAGCCGGCATAGTCGGAAAAGCCAGAAAAGCTGCAACTGCCGGAAAAGCCGAAAGTGCTGGAAAAGCCGAAAAAGCCGGAAATGTTGGAAATACCGGAAAAGCCAGAAATGCCGGAAAAGCCAGAAATACCGGAAAAGCTGGAAAAGCCAGAAAAGTTGGAACTGCCGGAAAAGTCGAAACTGCTAGAAGAGCCGGAAATGTCGGAAAAGCCAAAAATACCGGAAAAGCCAGAAATGTCGGAGCTGTCGGAACTGCTGGAAAAGCCGGAACTACTGGGAACTGCCGAAACAGCTGGAGCATCCGTCTCCGAAGGAAGGCAGCATGATGTATGAGATCATGGACAGTATAATAAGCAGCATGATGATATGAGCATGGACATCATAATGATGCATAATAATATGAGCATGGGCAGCATAATGATGAATGAGATCATGAGCATGGGCAGCTTGATGATGAATAAGACCATGGAAGATGCAGCATGAATATGAGAGCTACTCAGTCATCAAGGTTGAACACATGTGACAGTATAGCAAGGTGTCACATGGTAATGTGCAGCAAATAGACGAGATGCAACACTATGATAGGTGAACGAGTCACCTTAGAGAATTAGTTGAAGCAATATGTCTTCAACTAATCTCATGCCAATATCAAAAGTCAAAGTGATTGACTTCTATTGTAAATGTACTATCTCTCTCACTTTCTCCGCTGAACTTTGAAGAACATAAAAGAAGAATTGATCAAGGGTTTCCCCACATTGGGGTTTGTCCCTGGCTAGTGCCACATCTTGTGTCCTCTTGTCTTGGCTTGTCTTCTGCGATTTATATTTATGTTCTATCGGCAGTTTACTTTATGCTGATGTGATTGCTAATGTGGAAAAGCAATTGAAATAAATTTCTCTAGCATAGAACATACTTAAAATTAACATGGTATGGCTTTTTAAAAGGGTTTTCGTTCTCTAGTACAGACATAGAAGAAACTTGCATGAGATTTAGGGTTTTGTGAATTATCGTGGTTAAATGTAATCCCGAGAAGAAGGCAAGGAGAAGAAAGGACTTCTTATGATTTGTTCCAATGAATACTAAGCTCATACAACTCTCAAAGAATTCCCCAAATCAAGGAAACACAAACTAGGGTTTCCCTCCTAGGGCACACCTCAGGCAAGTGTTTTTATGGATGAAAACACAAGGGATGCTTGTCAAAATTTCAGAACTTCTCGCTAAGACCCTAAGCTTGAAGTCTATGATCCCGGAATACATCGTTTCACTGTAGAGAATTACTCTCGATGCCCTAAGCTAGACTTCGAAGAAGAGGGGACTAGAACTTTGGGAGAAGAAAATATGAAGAAAGAAGAATTTGATCACAAAATGGTTTGGACCAATTGCTTCTCCTTTGGGCTTATGGAGTCCTAGATGCTTCAGATTTTCCATAATTGTCTTTAAGGAGGTCAAAACTGGTGCCCTAGCTACCAAACCTCAGCAATTACCCACTCAAAATTTATGGAGGTTCATGGAGGAAAAACAAAATTTCATCCACTAGGAACTTTCATCACATGTCATGCTATGAGCAACATGTGCAATTTCTAACCATACAACTTTCAAAATAATTCTTCAACAATTAGGGCACAATATAACACTAATCTAGTTGCAACAATTCCATACATTACACATTTTTCAAGAATGAAACTTCAACAAGTGGCACTTGCAAGATGAAAATATGATATATCCATCCACAAATGAAGAGATAGCTCCAAAGAAAATCGAATTTCAGCTCGAAATATCAAAATGCATCCAAGACATCCAATAGCTAATCCAAAGAAAAAGTTTGGATTTTACAAGAAGGCCGAAGTTCCCAAGTGTGATGATGATCCAAAACAAATGAAGTTGAGTTTTAGTTACATAACACCTAGTCGGTCAAATTATTAGCCCAAGTCCCCTAACATTATAAAAATGTGCAAAATACATGCGTTTGTCACAAGCTGACCAAGTAGCTTTTACAAATTATGAAATAACCATCCAAATGCTAGCCAAATTGATGACATCATGCTGATGTAGGGATGTTTTAGGGCCACGTAGAGTCATCTTGGTGCCAAAATGTGTGAGAGAGCTCCATAAATCATGAACAATGGGTGGCTCCTTACTCTCCATGCAAGTCATCATGTGGGGCCCCAAAGTGTGTTTGGGGCACAGAAGATGGTCTCATCAGTCTCCTGATCATAAAATAGCCCGTGATGCTCCAATATTGAGGGCTTTGGCGATGGTGCCTGCCCTCCCATGTCTCAATGGATGAGACAATCCTCCTCTGGGCCTTGGATCAACTGCAATATAATATTAAGCTGGTTGGGTAACACTGGTCCAAGCACATCATCTCGTGAATAATGTAGGTCAATGAGCAGACTATTGAAGGTGTTGAGCGTGCCCGTTGCATGTAATGTTGCTCTACACATGACGAGAGTCTGATGGATCTCAACGCTTCACCTAAGGGTGTCAATATGATCCTCTAGTGGACCTGGGCCCTGCTTAAGTTGACCAACCCATGATGAAACTACCTACCAATCGCATATAATATCCAATGTGCATCCTCACAATTAGGTACAATAATTCATTGGTACATCTAAGTGAATAAAGCTTGTTTATCAAGGGCACATTGAGACTTCATAGTGGGATTCCTTTCCAAATTTAGTGTTACCTCCCTAGGTAGGAGTGGGTAATAAACAACCCTATTAGGTGTTTCCAGTCCCTTAGGGGAAAGACAGGTCCCTGGTACATCCTTTACTTGATAGGTGTCATGTGAATGATGATGAATGGATGGGGACACTAGGGTCTGAAGGCCAAATGCCATGGGTTCAAGGATGGAAATGATGATTATTTCGGTGTATAGATGTAGTAGGGAGCAATCGTGGATACATGAGTTACCCCGTCATCTGTTTTACCACCCTTCTTTACTTTCCTTTTTCCTTGTCTTTATTTTTCTTCGTATTACTGGTTAGGGATCTAGGAAATGAGAGAATGTTGTGTATGATATAAGTAGTTATTAGCCCCTTACGGTTGGGCAGTTCATCGCCCACCAAGGTTTGG
>APFE030188153.1:122635-150956 GCA_000404065.3 Pinus taeda | reverse complement strand
TAACCCAATTAATTATACTATACATGATTAATTAACCCAATTAATTATACTATACCTTTCTTGGCACTTGTAAACTGATTCTCAAGTGAATTTTACCTTTCTTAACATTGGGACTTTCGTGAAACAATTGGAAGGAAACTTGTAATTCCTCCATTCGAATTCAAATTTGGTCCTATCAAGCCCAAAACCTATCAATTCTGACATGTAGTCCCTTTGAATCCCTGCTAGGTATCTTGCAGATTATCTTTTCTTAAATTTATAGAGATTCTTATTAATTCTACCTTTGACACTTTCGTCAAACACTTAGGGGACAATCTGTAATTTCTAGCCAAATTTCGACCCAATATTGTAACTAGGCTCTAATACCACTTTGTAATGTCCCTAACTCCGAGCTAAGTTCACTCAAACAATGCTATGTAAATACCATTAATTTATCTTGAGAAAACATAAATATACAAATTTGCCATAATTTCCAATAATGAACTTGAACTTGGAAATTTTAATTATCATGTGTACAATATTACAGGCTATGCAAATCAATATTTTTCATCCCATAAACATATAAAAACACAAAACACAACGGAAGTAAATATTCTCCAACAACATATTAACACGACACATATACAACCATACATCATCACACACAACAAAAAATAATAGTTAAATATCCACATTCAAGCATAGTAGCTTCAAATCCTAACTAGGGTTCACAGATACATTTTTATAAATAGATTTTGCACATCACATTCTGTAGATACAACATTGACCTAAATGAGAGTTCACTGTTAAAATGCGTAACACACATAAATACACATATATCACATAGTGGGTACTTATCAAAATACATGGTATGACTGGTTGTGGGCTCTCCATGTTCCTCCCATCTATAGACCATGTGGTTCATAAGCTTAAGCACTAGCCATGCCCGAGTTGAGGAAACAACTATGAGAAACAATCAACAAAAACCTTGGTCGCGACACCAGACCTAGCAGTAACTCTCTAGCCATAGGCGCATGTCCTCCTGACCGACACCCAAGTGGCAACACACAAGTCCCTCAACGCTTCCCACCTTCTAGGGCGACTTACAGTTAGCCTGGACAATCTCCGCCTACAACTCTAGGAGCTCTATTGTTGCCCAGTTTCCGTGTTCCAAACAATCGAACTGAAATAAACCCCTTAGTCGGTATCAGAGCCCAAACCAGGACTCTCAGACTATCTCTAAACCGAGTTCCCCACCAGATTTCCATGGCACCAAGCCATAAGTAGAGCACCAATCTCTCAGAGCCATCAAGTCCTGGAGCCACCAAGATCACATAAACAATGTTTATATGTTTTGGCATGATTAACTAAATAACTGCACCATCAACTAGTCCAAAATACACTCCTCCAAACTCACTGACTCATCAATCTCTAGGATTGAATAATCAACCGAATGATTTGTTGAATCCATTCATTGTGAATGAATCCATGAATGAAGCATAATCCATTGATGCCTCCTCTATAATAATGATCATAGACACCTACACTTCCATTTATGCATGGCCTTGGCTAGCCATGTGGCACTCCCTGAAGCAACGTGGGCCCCGTGGTGCACACCTCTAACTAAAAACCAAATTGTTGTCTTTTTATCTCTAGAGTTGCATCCCCCAATACTCTTTCCATGGGGTGGGCTCTACAACCAACCTTGTTTTATTATTATTATAATATTTGTACAAAATTATAAACTATAATCTGGCTTTCCGCCGACTTAGCCATTAAAGGCATATAAAGCTGGGAACATTAGCCCCACAACCTATTTAATATGCCTACATGGGCATGTAGGTCTCATAATGTAAACTTCAACTCAATAACCTAAATATTACTATACATTATTTACATGGGAGCTCTAGGCTTGTCATGTTATACTCGGTCCACCGATCTAACCATGTGGATACTTCCAAAAACACCCCAACCTCAATATCCACATACATACATATACAACACAGGGGTATACCCATGAAAAAATCCATGAATGAATCATAATCCATTAATGCCTCCTCCATAATAATAATCACGGGCACCTACACTTCCTTTTTAAATTCATGGCCTTCACTAGCCATGTGGCACTCCTCGACTCCATGTTGGCCCTAAGGTGCACACCTCTAACTAAAAACCTAACTATTGCCTTTTATCTCTAGAGTTGCACCCTCCAATACTCTTTTTTATGGAGCGAGCTTTGTAGCTAACTTTATTTTATTATTATTATAATATTTGTAAAAAAATAACTACAGTATGGCCCTCTACCCACTTAACCATTAAAGTCATATAAATTAGGGCCTACTGGCCCCACAATCTATTTAATATGGCTACATGGGAAAACATGCCTCATAATGTAAACTTTGACTCAATAACCTAATGGTCCAAAGCATCTAGCTCACTAGCCTAAATATTACTATACATTATTTACATAAGTGTTCTGGGCTTATCATGTTATAATCGACCCACCGATCTAACCATGTGGATACTTCCAAAGACATCCCAACCTCAATATCCACATACATACATATACAACATAGCGGTCGATCTGTGAATGTATCATAATCCACTGATGCCCCCTCCATAGTAACAATAACAAGAACCTAAACTTTCTTTTAAATGCATGGCCTTCACTAGCCATGTGGCACTCCCTGAAGCCATGTGGGCCCCAGGATGCACACCTCTAATAGAAAACCTAAATGTTTCCTTTTATATATGGAGTTACACCCCCCATACTCTTTCTATGGAGTGGGCTTTGCAAACAACCTTATTTTATTAGTATTATAATATTTGTACAAAATTAACTACAATCTGACTCTCTGGCCACTTAGTCATTAAGGGCATATAAATCCTGGCACACTAACCCATAACCTATTTAATATGGATACATTGGCGCACAGACCTCATAATGTAAACTCCAACTCAATAACGTAAAAGTCCAAAGCATCTGGCTCACTAGCCTAGATATTACTATACATTATTTACATAGGCGCTTTGGCCTTATCATGTTATACTTAGCCCACAACCTAACCATGTGGATACTTACATAGACACCCCAGCCTCAATATCCACATACATACATATACTACATAGGGGTTGGGCAGGGGTGTTACATCCCCCCTGTTATACAATATCTACGACTATGCACAAAAGTATCTTCCCTAGACTTGATGACCTAGTCTAGAACAACATAAAGCAAAGAAACCAATGTTTTCCTTAAAGTAAATGGGCAACGAGATGAAGCCAAACTGGAATCCATCATAAGATTCACTCCTCTCTTAGCTTTTATGTTCCAATCCTAGCTCCGATCGCATAATTCGAACCTGCACCATTAAACAACACAAGGCAATGATCTACATCATCTATGTAGTATCATCCAGTCACTTTATTCAATGGATCAACACGAATTGAAATACATGAAATCATAACTTCGCATATAGGAAAACAATGAACTCTTTGTATTAATAGAGATGGAGAGAGTTACAACCATATATAGGAGTTGATCTTGTAGAAGAGCTCTCCAAGTTAACTTGTCATTCCTTGTCACAAAGTGTACCTCTATGTCATTCTAATGCAAGGAATAAATACTCTCACAACAACAACATGAGGGTAGAATCTATCTCCAAAATCCAACCCCTAGCTTGTGGATGGCAGTAAATATATCAGAGATGCTGGTAGTTTAGGAATTATTATCCATTTACCAATCTATGCTTGAGATCCACTCTTAATGCAAGGGTGAGCTCAAGGGATAAGGGATGAAATCTCCAAGGTAGGATAGGATAGGATTCGAGACTTTCATCCAAGAGGAAGCTTCAGGATTTTTTTTCCCAAATTTCTAGAATTAGCACACCCCTAGCACAGGGAAACCCGTTGGTGAACAACACAGGTCCAGATAAGGTAAACCTATTGGTGAATGCAATCTCCTAAGGCGACAGGGTGTGTTGGGCCTTAAAAGCACTGAAATGAAGCAGTTAAAGGTAGAAATCCAGGGATTAGGGAGAGTCATTCTTAGGGATTTGTGCAAGGGTGATGACAAGGGGTAAAAGTATGTTGATTGATCTAGTTAATAGGCCTATTAACTATATGTGACACAATGGCCTATAACAGATTGCCCCCTAAAGCGCAAATCAGAAATGGAAACTAATGACTGAAATGCTTTACCATGTGACAAGTCAGGATCAAGAACAAATGATGAGAACATTAAATGTTACAATACATTGACATCATGATATGTCTGCTGAGGGAGGAATACACATGCTCAACATATAAGCTAACTTGACATGTACAATGATCAAAAGGCATGTCCATTGATGACTGGATCATTGTTTGTGTGATCATAACCATCATACTGAAACCATAGCCTAAAATGATGAAACTAAATCTGGGATCTTCTATCTCGTTCACATGATCGTCCAATGTACAAGTCTAACCATATGAATAAAGGAGCTAAAGTCGAACATGGTAGACACCATCTAATTATCGACCAATGATGTAAGTCGTTAATAGACGTGAGAGAAACCATTGATAATGTTAATGGCTCTCAAGGTACTGTAGTACAATCTGTATGGTGTGAATGAATGAGTTGAAGTCAAACACCACACAAAATCTATTGGTCGAAGGACAATGATGTAAACCTATTGCTGAGAGCGAGGAAACTTGTCATTGATGTATGCAAGCACCAAGGTACCGAAGGGTTGTTCCTAAGTCAAATTCCTAGATAATGAGTTGATTGTTGGAAATAATACTGAGAGGGGGGGTGAATCAGTATTATCACATCAATATAACTGTTTCATTTTCATAGTCTGATTCATATACACTACTTCAGTTAAGGATAACCACGTATATATGCAACTGTGTTTAATGCAACTAGCGTATATTCAATAACCTTATGATTCAATTAGTTGGTCTTCAATGAGAGCCTTAGAACATCATTAATCATATTAATAGTAAACATGTGTAGCAAAACAGAACAGATCATCACACATAAAGAACACACATGAACACCATGATATAAGTTGGAAACCCAATGTGGGTGAAAACCACCTACTGCAATTTGTTTCTATCTTCCTTTAATAAGAAACTTCTTTTACAATGTACTGGTGCAGTCCTTTACCAGCACGCAGGTTGCAACCTGCAGAGGGCTACAACCCTCTCTCGTTCTCCAGCTTCTTCTGGAAGGGAGTTACAACCCCCTTAGCTCTTGTACTAGCTGAAATACTAGTACGTAGGGCTGACCTACAAAAGGCTACAACCTTCTCTTTACTTCCAGGGACCACGTTTCATAAATTTTCAAACTGGATCCATAAATACAAAATAATCACTACTGTAATACAATCATCAACTATACCTGCATCATCAATCTTTGAATCACCCAATACTGAAACCTGTCATCAAAACACAGTTACCAGAACACAGACCAGAGCCCAGAACTCTACAACAACCACTAGAACCAATAGCAACCTGAAACATCAAATTTCATATTGTATACGCTACTTGACTGTGTCAAACCGGCGTGTATATGCCTTTCTTCCAGAGCGAACCCGCGTACAGATCTAAAGATAATTACTCATACCTTCACTGCAATTTCCAACTTCAGATATAAATCGCAAACCCATAACCATTATGCTCAATCTCATACCTCATCAAATGCACAACACATCTGCTCCATTGGCCTAATGATCTTCTCCTTATATAGGTTTAGGCTTTTCTCAATACCATGGTCCAAAACCATGTATAACCAATACCTTGGACCCAATACCTGGGTTCAGTACTTTAGACGAGATACCATGGACCAATACCAAAATACCATGAACCAAATACCACGGACAAAAACTTAGATTTCCGACATGTACGCGCCTTTCCTTCTGTGAACCTGCGTGTGTACGTATATGTGCCTTTGGTTCTACTCACCCGCGTGTATACGCACTTTCATCAAGGTTAACCTGCGTATACCTCTTTCTTGACCTACTGTACTATGATCCGTCATCTAATTGAGTTGCCACCTATATCATACCTTTGAGTGAGTTGCCATCAAGGACAACACCTGTATCATAATGCCAAAAATCTCCCCCTTTGGACTTGATGGCAACCACCACACCAAGTTACTCTCCCCCTTTGACATCAAGGGCAAAGGGTGGACCAAGATATTCTCTTCTATGATATTCAATATGTTGTCCATACTCTCGTTGAGTACCTGCTGCAATATCTGATTGAGCTCCCCCTTTGTATATGCCAAGATGTACCAATCCATCCATGCTCCCCCTGAGCACATACAAGGTATTTATAACAAAGACCAGCAATTTATTCAAAACCATGATAGTCATTAGCCAATAACATACACCATAAGCATCAACATCCAATCTTGTAACCTGTAATACCATTCTATTGATCAACCAGCAAAATGTATCATTAATCATCATTACAAAAGACTTCTAACCATAATGCCAACAATGCATTATTTGAATTACATGCTCCCCCTGAGCCTATGCCAACCATCATATACCATGACCGAACCATTTCCTAAGTCTGTTTTGCTGCCTTTTTCTTTTGAGCTCTATATACGCGACTCTGCAACCTCTAGATCATGTATATATGCGACTTATCTTTATTATATCAGTGTATGCAAGATGAAATACTTAAGGTCTTCACTTTCAGTTTCCCCTGTCTGTTATGTCAGCTGACTGAGTTATGTCACATCTTTCTGTCTCTAATTCTGTCTTCTTCAATACCTGGGATTGTGATGATGTATAATCCTCTTTCTTTGGAGTTTGAATCTTGCTCTTGCATTCCCTTGCTTTATGTCCAAATTTGTTACATGCATGACATCTTACATGTTTCATGTTCCTTCTATTGCAATCAATTGCTTTGTGACCAACATATTGCAAGCAAAACAATATCCTTTGAAGTACCTGGAATGTGATGATCTTGTGTGACGGTCTTGAATCATTCTACTTCTGCATCTGGCTGCTACATGTCCAAGATTATGACATACGTAACATTCAATATTATTCAATGGAGGAAATAATCGTCTATCACTTCCATAGTTAGGAGTAAAGGATTTTCTTTGAGGAATTTATTTCCTTGGCTGTTCCTTGTTGAGCATTTCAGAATTCTCATTAGAGTTCCTTGCCTCACCTTGTGAGCTAGATTCACCTTCAACAGATTCATAAAAGCCAAGAACAGTTTTGATAGTAGGGGATCTTTGACTACCAAGAATGTCATCCAAAATCTTAGTACTATCTTGAAATCGTAACCGTTTATCCTTTTCTTCTAATTTACTTTTTAAGATATTTACCTCAACCTGATGTTGTTCTTCCTTTTCCAGATACTGCTTCCTTATGTTTTCTTCAGCTTTTCTTCCATCTTCCACTTGTTGCCTTAATTCAATCACTTCATGTTCTTGTTCTTCAGGAGCTTCTCTATTCTACTTCTTTGATTCTTCAAGATTTTCTTTTAGAGAGAGGATCTTCTATTCAATTCTCTAATTTGTTATGCTCTGATCTTTTACTACATCCTGCAATTGCTCCCTTACTCTAGTTACTGACTCCAATTGTTCCTTTAATCTGGTAACTTCTTCTGTTTCTACATCCTTATTTTCATATGCCATGATACTTCTAATGTCTTCACAACTATTGAATGAGTCATTACTTTTAACATGGGTATAATAGCTTCTATTACCTTCTTCAGACATCTTTCCTTTGTTATGCGGGCATCTAGCAGCGTAGTGACCAACTCTACCACATGAAAAGCATTTGAAAGGTAACTTATCTTTGAACCTTCCAGTTCCCCGTTCAATATTTTTTACAAAATTTACCTCATCTTCTTCTTCTGAGATGTATCCTGATTCATTTGTTGATACTTTGAATGCGGCTTCTCTCATATTTGATGGTCCTCCTTTTCTCATCTCATAAGCAGTTAAGATTCCGTGAAGATGCATCATAGTGATTTTCTGCAGATCCTCCTTTTCTTCTTTGGCAGACACTTTGGAATCAAATTTAGCAGACAGGGATCTTAAAACCTTTTCAACTAAGACAACTTCCTTAAATTCTACACCCAGATTCCTCATACAATTGACAATATCATCTATACGCAGGAAGTAATTAGCTATGCTTTCATTACTATGCATCTTAAGATTTTCATACCGTATTCTGAGAGTTTGAAGCTTTGCTCATTTTACTTGTTCATCTCCTTCGTAGCTTAGAATGATTTTGTCCCATATTTCTTTGGCTGATTTGAAATGCATGACCTTCATAAATTCTGATTGTGACAAACTTCCCAATAAGACAGTAACAGCTTTAGCATTGAGTTCATATTTCTTTCTCTCTGTTGTATCTGTAGGAATTGCTGATGGATATGTGTATCCTCCTTCCACGATTCCCCAAACATCTGTTCCAAGAAATTGTAGATATGTTGTCGTTCTTATCTTCCAGTGGGCAAAGTTTCTCCCGTCAAAGATTGGTGGCCTGATGGATGCCTCGCTTTCTTGATTAGCCATTCTGATGGATCTTTCCTTCAAGTGATCAAGCTTCTTCTAAAAGGACCTGCTCTGATACCAATTGTTGGAAATAATACTGAGAGGGGGGGCGGGGGTGAAACAGTATTATCACATCAATATAACTTTTTCATTTTCAATACTCAGATTCATATATGCTACTTCAGTTAAGGATACCCGCGTATACATGCAACTGTGTTTAATGCAACTAGCATATATCAATAAACTTATGATTCAGTATAGTTAATCTTCAATGAGTGCATCAGAACATCATTAACCATATTATCAGTAAACAGGTGCAGTAAAATAGAACAGATCATCACACATAAAGAGCACACATGAACACCATGATGTAAGGTGGAAACCCAATGTGGGTGAAAACCACCTGCTGCAATTTGTTTCTATCTTCCTTTAATAAGAAACTTCTTTTACAATGAACTGCTGTAGTCCTTTACTAGCATGCAGGCTACAACCTGCAGAGGGCTACAACCCTCTCTCGTTCTCCAGCTTCTTCTGGAAGGGAGCTACAATCCCCTTAGCTCTTGTACTAGCTAAAATACTAGTATGTAGGTGCTAACCTACAGAAGGCTACAACCTTCTCTTTACTTCCAAGGACCACGTTTCATAAATTTTCATACTGGATCCATAAATACAAAATAGTCACTATTGTAATACAATCATCAACTATACCTGCATCATCAATCTCTGAATCACCCAATACTGAAACCTGTCATCAAAACACATTTACCAGAACACAGACCAAAGCCTAGAACTCTCCAACAACCACTAGAACCAATAGAAACCTAAAACATCAACTCTCATAATGTATACCCTACTTGACTGTGTCAAACCTGCGTGTATACGCGCTTTCACTAGAGCTAACCCACGTACAGATCTAAAGATAATTACTTTTACCTTCGCTTTATCAACCGCATAGGAGCCTCCTTGATTCAAATCACAAACCTATTACCATTATATAAGATCTCACCCTTCATCAACTATTCTTCACACCCTTGCACATCCCCCTTGGCCTAATGATCTTTTCCTTATATAGGTTTAGGCTTCTCTCAATACCATGATCCAAAACCATGTAGAATCAATACCTTGGACCCAATACCTGGGATCAACATTTCGGACCAAATACCATAGACCAATACCATGGACCAAATACCACGGACCAAAACTTAGTCTCTCGTCATGTACGCGCCTTTCCTTCTGTGATCTTGCGTGTGTACGTGTACACGCCTTTTTTTCCGATAACCCACGTGTATACGCGCCTTTGTATTAGTGAACCTGCGTATATCTCTCTCTTGACCTACTGTACTAAGATTTGTCCTCTGAATGAGTTGCCACCAAGGACAACACCTGTATCATACCTCTGAGTGAGTTGCCATCAAGGACAACACCTATATCACAATGCCAACAAACTCCAGTAGTCCTTTTTCATAGCATAATCCCTTAAGTCCAAAAAAGTATAAAATAAAACGAAAGGGATGACTTTTCGATTGCTTTAGCGAGCTGAAAAAGACAAGTGCTTTCTCTTTTTGTGGGATGATCCCTCAGGTCCAAAAAGATTAAAATGTAGAGGAGGATGGCGCTTCCCCTTACTTTAATGAGCTGGAAAGGCCATTAGCTAGGAAATCTTTTCATATTTAATGAGTCTAAAAAGAGCTTAAACGAAACTCGTTTTTTTGAGGAACGAATGATGTTTTCGGGTAGAAATTGGTTCCAGGTAAGTTTGGAACTTCTCAAAACATGGCAGTGTGAAGAGGGTGGCTAACAGAATCACTCGTCGTAGTTGTTCCTCAAAAGGGTAAACAATCAAGTGGAAGCGTATGATCGGCCAAAAGAATGGACGTGATGGTAAGAACACAACCAAGGCTTAAAAGGCTAATAGCATGGCAATCACAGAGGTTGTTTATTGAAGGCGGGTTTATTTTTTAATGAGCTTGAACCTTGTGTCAACATATGCTCAGTGGTGAGTTTATTTTTTAACGAGCTTGAACCTTGTGGAAAAATTTCTCATAATAGTAGCTAAAGATGTCTCTCATTGGTAGGTTTATTTTTTAGTGAGCTTGAACTCTACTATAACATATGCTCATTCCCTTTTTATATAGGCTAGAAATGACCAAACTACAAATCTAACTACACTAAAAGCTAAGGAACTACTGAGGTTAGGTAGGATAGTTTTGTCTTTCTTCTAGACAAAACACTTCCTTTTCTTCATCCGCGCGCTGTAGACAAAGGTGAATGGCGGTTAGACCAATCACCTAACCTAAGAAGTTGAAACCAAAAAGCTAAAAAGCTAAAAATGCTAAAAAGCTAAAAAATGAAATTGGTCACTTTTCACTTGCATAAAAAAGGTTTGCATGCCCCCAGGTATTGAGAAAAGGAGAGTTTCCAAGTCACCGTATGGAAGTCCCTACGGTTAGGCAGGATTGTTTATGTTACTGGTTAGACAAAAACACTTCCTTAGCTTTTTCCATCAAAATAGACAAAGGTGAATGGTGTGAGCTTCCAATCACATAACCTATCAAGAAACCTATCTTTTCAGCTGGGTTTGTGTGCCGAAGCAGACCAGGGTGCATGCCCCCTAAGCTTCGTTACATTCACTAGACTACTTGCGGTAATTAGGTGGATGTAATTAAGGTTGAAGAGACATTCTTGATGCAAATAGACCATTTAGGGATGATGTTTGATTCGTAGCTGTGTTTGAACCAAGAAATGAAAGTTGGTCGATAAGTTTTACCATTTATCTTTCATGCGAGAAACACATCACTTGAAAGAGTGTGGAAACAATAGCTTCCATGCTATAAACATATTCACGCCCAAATGGTAGATTGTAATCTAATGGCCCTTGAACTACCATCACGTTCAAGCGAACGGTTTTCATAAGTTATCGGCAAATTCCGAAGGATCCCTAACGGTCGATTGGTTCCTTTGTTAAAGCCTGACAAATTTTGCATCTCAGGCAGAAGCGATGGCGAACCAAGTTCTTTCCAAGCAGTTGAGGAAAGGATACTCACTGAGGCCCCTTCATCTATGATAGTTCCAAACACTATCATTTTGTAAACTTGTACTATGATTCAGAATGGTACATTAGACGGAAAGCAGGGTCTTGCTAGTTGATTCCAATTGAAGGAAACGACTAGACTACTCATAGGGGGTACCAGATAAATGGCTAGATGAATCCCTTGAACTAGGGGAATTCCCTCTTGTTGTAAAGGAATGGGTGGATTGCCCCCAAGTTCATCAGAATCTGTATTAACAAAAAGTATTTGGACAGTATTGTTCTCATTCTCTTTGGAAATTGTATCATCTGACAGTGGACCTTCTGAAGGCAAGACTGGGTCGACTGCCATCTCGACCTATTGACTTTGGTCCAGTATGGACTCAGAAGGTTCACTCTCAATGATAGGTGTTCTGACCGATGATTGAGTAACGTCAGTCGGGTTTTCAACTAGCGATGGACTTAGTAAGAGTTTCTTGTATCCAGGTGGAAGTCGCTGCAGTCAAGCAGGACAATTATGCAAGATTCTCTTGGCCTCATCTAGAAAAGGACAACGGGGAAGGTGATGGTCTCCTTCACATAATAGACATGGAGTTTTGACCTTTCTTTCCTGTCCAAGACTTTCATTTTCACTAGTTGATGGTGTGGTGTCAACCTGATCGCCAGAGGTTGATGACACCAGATGGTGTGAACAGGGAGACAATTCTCTCAAGATCCGCAAAATGCAAGGACAATCTCGATGAAAATGGTTTTCTTTGTAAATTAGAAAAGGATATCTAGGATATCTAATGTGTGGATTTTCACCAGATGATTCATTGTTGCCCCCTTGCTTAACTGACTTCTTCTTCTTCTCCTTCCCTTTCTTCTTCTTCTCAGCTACTTGGTTTTTAGTATCAATAGTTTCACCAAGCAAAGAGGAAGAAGGGAAGGGAGAAACAAGCGAAGTAGAAGGTGAAGGGACAATTTTAGTATCATCTGGTTGCTGATTTGATTGCTGAGGAATCACGGTATTTTGAACGACAGAGGTTGAGAATAGCCATACTGGCAGGCCAATTATGATTCCCAGAAGGGACAATGTAGCCATATATGGAGCACCAATATCTCCCTAAGAAGAGAAGGGACTAGGATTCCCCCCAAGAGGGGTTCCTTGATTGGTGGACTCCATTATCTCAACCTAAGATCAACAAAGGAACATGGATGTTATTCCGAATTAAGTAAATTTTAATGACGCTTTGACACAACTTTGCTTTCTCAATTTTTAAGAGTCGATAAAAAGCTAAAGATGACTCTAGTTGCCTTTGATTTTTAATGAGCCTAATGTGACATGTGCTCAGATGGACCTTTTCTTTTAACGAGTCGAAAAGGAATGAAAGTGGCTACTATGGAAATCTAGACAGAGGGATTACCAAACGAGTCGCAAAACTACAAAATAAACCTTGGTGGTAAATTAAAGAGAAATTACCAAGGACTTATGTACGACAGTCAATCTTCTCGAATGCTATGTTCAGTGCATTGCGATTGATAGGGTGGCAGACACGACTTCCTATGGATAAAGGATATCAGCCTATTGTGGTCTCCCAATATATAATCGATGGTACGGGGAGCACAATCCGTACTAGCACTTGTCGTATCAAAGAGGAGGAATGACCCAACCTTCAATGAAAATGATAGTTACTAGGTTTTATGATGCTAGAACACGTCTCTATCCTAGACCTTTAGATGTGTTGTGTTAGGTTCCAAAGCATCGTTAAGTTCATTGAGATTTATTTTAGAGTTGATCTTGCTTAGAAGTTTTCCTTTCAAGGTTCACATTGTGATGTAGATGTAAAATTCTTAAATATGCAGTCTAAAATGATAAACAATCGTTTATTTTCTTTTAGCAATGAAAATCTTAGCTACTAAGGAAAGAAGATAACAATTCTTTCAATAGAGAGCAAAGAGCACACACTAAATGCACTTTTCCTAAATCACTTTCCGCATAAAGTATAAATGCAAATGCAAATGCATGTATTTTTTTTCATTTCCTTAATGTGAGAATGCCAAAAAGGGAAACTAAGTATAGATCTGAACTATTTTCTTCAAAGCAACACTTCGACAATTTCTTTTCAAAATGAAAGGAAGACTAAAATGACACTTTTCGATTTCGAATAGAAAACTACTTTCGATACTTTAAATATTAACAATTCAAATAAAATACAATGGCAAAAGTACAATCAACTATCTAGAGGAGGAAGACTTTACGACAGTCTCCTTTTTGACTCAAAATGTCAGTTACAACACTTCTTTGCATCAAAACCGACAGTTCGATTAAGCTACTTTTGACAAAGAAGGACTATAAATGATAGAAAAATACATAAAAGCATTTACAAATCCCTATCAATGGAGGCTAAACAATGTAAAAGAAAGACGGTTCAACAATGAGATACTGATCATAAGTAGCAAAACAATTGAATAGAGCTGAAAAGAAGGAGGAAAAAACCAAATTTCAAAGGGAGAAACAGTATCACACAGTCATCGCACCTGTGCTTTAGGAAAATAGGGATGCATCTCACCTGCTACGCACGAGAGGTGTGATGCATACAGGCTTCCAGTTACAGACAATGTGATGGGCCAGTGAGCAAAACTGAGTTGGGTTTTTTCTCAAAATTTGTAGCTAAGTTCAGTGATTTAAGCTGAGCTATGATGGACAGTAAAAGCAAAGTACAGGGGTATGATCTTAGGAGGTTATTGAGCTACCACAAGGGCATTTAGGATGCTTGTAAGTTAGATGTTCAGTTCATAAACCAACCCAGAGATTGAATGAAGCAACATTCTTCTACTTTGCAGTTGCATAGAAAAAGTAGTTCGAAGGCTATCTAGCTAACTTCAGGCTCCATCTGTAGTTTATAAATCAAACAACAATAACAAACAAACAAACTATTCGATCCCCAACAGAGTCACCATTTTGTTTTCTGGGAAAACTAGTGCCTTTTTTATCTGCTAGTCCCACTAACGTGGGTAGCTATCTTAGAAGCAAACAATCAAAGTACTTTGTGATTTCCTTTATGTATGATAGATAAGAGAGAAGCAAAGGGACCAACCTGGATCTTCCCCTTGACGCCTTGCTTGATTTCTCTCTCCCTTGATGGAATTTGCGAATCCTCTCCTACTTGTCCCGCTTTAGAGAATACCTATAGAGACAAAGTAACAAAACACCATCAAAGCATCTCAATCTATAATATCATAAACAATGCAGAATTAGAAATACATTGAACATACAATGGCATTTACAAATAACAACATTCACAAATACACAATTGTATGGAGGAAAACTCAAAGAAATTTATTAATAGTAGAAGAGAGGATTACAACCCAGTTGTCTGATCCAGCATCATCCTCCCAGCATCAAAGCCCTCTTCACCTCATGAAAAGCAAGATCACCCAACAATACAGGGCTTCTTCTCAAAGACAAACTAACAACACTTCTTTACAAATTACAAAGTTCCAGCCTTTAGATCTCTTAGATGAGGGATCCATTTATAGATGTTTGTAGATGTGTGAGTCATCTCTGGGCTTTTGATTAGTGTCATTCCACTTGTAGTTCTTAGATCCACTTGGATATTTCTCGGATCTCTTACTCATCCCTAGGCGAATTTAGAGAGGCAAGTGTCACAGACGAAGTTTCTAGAAGATTCCATGAGCATCCACTTAGAAAACTACCTCAGACATTTGTCCATTCTTGCTCATCACACCCCACAGAAGGCCTATTCAGTATGCATCACACCTAGCTAGTGTAGGAGTTAGTATGCATCACACCTTGACCAAGGAGCAGTTAGTATGGTCTAGTTTTGGCCAGTTCTAAGTGGTGTTTCAAGTGGAACTTCTAGGAAATGATGTAATCAGTTGACCATGATATTTTAGGGTATGAAATAACACTTTTAGGGGTTAAAGAGCCCTTGGTTTATCTACATATATGATTTGGGTTGCAGTGCCCAAGTATGACTATAACAATATGTGATCCTACAAACACACACTTACATGGCTCAATGACGAGATGACTCAAACAATCCAGACGCACATGTTCAACATGACTGATCAACGTGCAACTGACAAGCATGAAACCTGAGGTTGATTGTTGGTTGACCATGATGACACTTACACGATAGTGAATGTGACTCCGTGTGTGAGAGCAACATATTCTTTCATAATGAACACAACATGTGCACACGAAGCAAAGACCCTAAGCATGACTAGAATATGGTCACAAACATGACATTAACATCAACATGCAAAACTTGGATGAAATGAACAAGCAAGGTGGGTGCAAAGACTAACACGAGCTCATGGAATGAAACCAAGTGTGTGCAGTCATTAAGTGAAACTCTGTAGGGACGCTTTGAAATCGGGTGCAAGCCAAAATTTTGGAGGGTGGTTGTAGCTGCTGCAACAATTCCAAAATCCAATTTGGATCAATAATGAATTCAGAAACCTATAAAATTCATACAAAACTATATTGAATTAAATGTTCTATAGTTTTTCTTTTTAGGGATGTTCTTATACAAATTGTGAGTTTCTGACATTAATGATACATAATATAAATTGTCAATTGGTTAATCTTTCAACATAATGGTTTTCAATAATATATAAAAAAAAATCTAACATGATTACCATTGGGACTCAAACTAGGGTGTTCACTAATCCACTATTTGTGCCTCGCGAAATGAGCTACATGATGATCCTTGTACATCGATGCATCCAATGATCTAATGAATGTGACTTAGAACTAGAGAGAGGGTATGGACCCACCTTATATGATAACACCATCAATAGTTTGATGTGTTGGGGGGTCACGAAACAATATAAACTACATAGAACAATAGAAGGATGACAACATGTAGTCTGTCAACAATCAACATCAGTCAAACTTGGGAATATACATTATGCCTTGGCTAAGGTGATACATATGAGATAAAATCATATTCAAACCAGTCATGACCATAAAACTAGATCAACTATAGTCCAAAACCATATAAAATTCCAAAATGAGATCTACCAAAGCATCATTGAAATAGTTATGAATAGAAGAGCATCCTACAAGAGGATAATCATTTCATTCCACTAGGTCTTGTGAATTACCGTGCTACAAGTATTTTTCTTTATTTCTTGCTACCAAATTGACTAGCTTGGACATTTATTTATAATGGTCTACACTATATGGCTTATGTAAAGTCGACCAGAGGCCCGTGAATTCTGACTATGCAATAGAGCTAACATACATTAATATATGAGCAATATAACCAATGGTTAATGCATACCCTGTGCCTCTAATTTTATTTAATTACTTGCTTCTACCATAGAACTTGGGGCTGGCCCTAACCATGTGAATTTAATTCTATTTAGTCCCTTTCTTTTACCATATGACTAGGGACTGATCCTTACCATGTGACCATTCTATTTCTAACGCTCAACTCTACTCCTTAAACTCAATGTCTTGGTCCCATGTGACTAAGCTCTATGACCAGGTGTATCCACAAGGTTCCATGGTCATCTGTGTGATGACATTAGCATGATTTCCTCATGCCACATGGTAACCCATGAAGGGTGTCACGTGTCACCGATTTTTTACCTTTCTTCCAACCAAAATGTGTCATTTTTCCCTTCCATGTGGCAGCTCCTGGTCATGCCACTTTAGCTTGTTAACATCATCAATTGATGTGTTGTGCCATGTGCAAAAGCATCCAATATTATTTTTACATTTGTCTAGGACTCCAAATCATCACATCGGGTCAATCTGCATGTGACACATGTCAATCTTCCAAGTCATCATAATTATCAATTCCAATTTCGCCACGTGTTTTCCCTGTGATAAAGATAATCCACTTGGGGATTACCATGTGTCTATGTAGTCACCAAAACAATCCACTCTGGTCTTTCCATATGTCTACCTAGTCATCAACATGAGCCACTCTAGGCTTGCCATGTGTCTTCCCAGTCACCAAAATAAGCCATTTTAGGCTCGCTATGTGTCAAATTGTGGGGCAACTTTGGTGGGTTGGAGACTCTTAATTATCACACAAGTTTTCATGCATTACAATGATCAAGTCTTCATCAAGTTATGACATGCATTACAATGCTCAAGTCTTCATCAAGTTATGACATGCATCCAAACAATACAGAGTTTCATATTCTTTAATGTCATTAACAATCATGCACGTATGCCTATTGTCTATCGTTAATATGAGCCATTGAACCATAAATCTATCAGGAAATTGTGCATTTGTTAATGTATTCATATTTTACGTTTTCTTATATGGTCCTTAAACACTATTTAACTTCAAATGGCCATAACTTCTCATTTGTGAGGATTTTTTAAGAGTGGGATATATCATTGGAAAGATATTGATGAGACCTACACAACCATGTTATTTATACAACCATTAGGACATCATTATCTTATTAAAATCTCAATAAAATTGAAACTCCTTTTAATGATTTAAAGAGAGTACATAAGATATCCATGTGTCATATTACCTCTCTTTCCTAATGAGATATAAAACTATTGTCTCAAATATTTCCTTTGATATCAAGGACATCTTGTTTTCATCAATGACAAGACTATGTGCAACAACACTTGGGGCCAACCTTGGGGACATATTTTGAGCCAAAATTCCTAGAGTATTTCTATGGAATCGACTAAGAATCCAAAAACAATATCAAAGGGAAACGATGTGTTGATTTCATCATAATGTCGCTGTAATGCAACCATCTCACAAAAAATAAGAAAGCATAGGACAACGACTTGAGAAATAGCCTCTTTAAGGTGGAAACCTCCTTTATGTCATATAAATGAACAATTCTTCAATGATTCAAATGATGAAACTTCCTTGGTACATATAGGATTCTAAGTGGTCACAATATAACCAGAGCCTACATAACAATAATAATGTAAGGGAACAACAATAACAATATTAAGCTTCTATGGAGCACAATAATAACAATATGGGGGCTCCATGGGCACAACAATAAGAATAGGGGGCTACACTAACAATAACAATAAGGGGGATACACTAGTATTATAAGGGCCTAACATGCCTCTCTCCTTCAGAAAAGTGTTGTCTTTAATGCTTGAGTAGTTTTGGATTCTTTTGTATAAAATTATCATCCTCTAATGTGAAATATTCAACAGGTAAGTTCTCCCACTTAATGAGATACTCTGAAATTAGTCGAGTCCATAGTTTTCGGAATCTTGTTTCCATGATTCATTTAGGATCGAATATAATTTTTCCTTCTTTGTCAAGTTTTGGAAATACTATTTGAACTAGGATATTTTCATTGGTAACATTATTTAAGCATGAAACATGGAAAACTAGATGTAATTAGGAAGATGAAGGAAGCTCCAATTCATATGCCATAGTACTAATCTTTTGCAACACTTTGTAAGGACCAGAGTACCTAGGTGATAATTTATTATCCTTCTTAGCTTACTTGAGGGGAATTTTTTTGTACGCTTGTGGTCATAAAAATAGCTAGTCACCTACATCCAAACTTCTTTCACTACGATGTTGATTTTCCTATTATTTTATTTGATTTTACGCAAGAGTCAGGTTATCCTTTAAGAGTTGGAGAACTTATTGTTGATTCTCAATGTGATCTTCAACTACTTGAACCCTATAATTTTCTCTTAAAGATGATTTGATGATGGTGGATGATATCCATAAAGTTCCATAAATGGGGTCATTTTTGCTGCAATATGGAAGGAAGTGTTGTACCACCATTTAGCCAGAGGTAACCACTTTACCCATTATATTTGTTTATCAGATAGAAAGAAATGAAGATATCCTTCCATACATTTGTTCACTAGCTTAGTTTTCCCGTCAAACTGAGGATGATAAGATGAGCTATGAGCTAATTTAGTACCAAGACAAGAAAATAATTCCATCCAAAAATTTCTAGTTGAAATGGGATCTTTGTCACTTAAAATAATCTTTGGTTTTCCATGTAGCTTTGAATTTCTTCCATAAATGCACTAGCAGCTGTAGTAGATTTAAAAGGATGAGATAATGTACAAAAGTGTGCATACTTGGTAAGTATATGAACTACCATCATGATGACACTCTTTCCTTTAGACTTGGATAATGTTGTGACAAAATCCATTGAGACCTCCTCCTAACGCTGACTTGGAATGGCTAAAGGTTGTAATAGACCTGGGGTCTTAATTGTCACAAATTTATTTGTTGGGAAAGCATACATTATGCCAGAAACTTCTGAATATCATATTTGAGGCCATCCCAAAAAAATTCCTTCTTGATCTAGTGGTACGTGTTTAAAAATCCTCAGTGCCCTCCTAAGGGAGAGGTGTGAAATTTGAAATAATAGTTTGTTTGAGTTGGGAATTCTTGCGAAGATATAATTATTTTTGTACAATACTTAATCATTTTTATAGAAAAATATATCATATGCATTAGGATCTTGCTGTAAATTTTGAATGAGCATTCACAGTTCTTCATTCTTCTATTCATCCCTTTCTTTAGTTATACAATCAAGTTGGATAATAGAAATGGCACAAAGAAATGCTTCCACATCCTCATCCTTTCTTGAGAGTGCATCTACAACAAAATGTCTTCCCTTTTTTGTAGATGATTTCATATTCATAGCCCAACATCTTTGTGACCCAATTATGCTACTCTTCTAAAGATATATTTTTTCCAAAACATATTTAGGATTATCATGATCTATTTTTACCTTGAATTGTCTTCTCATTAAGGACACAATTCCTTTAGTGCATGTATTATTACCAACATTTCCTTCTCATAAATAGGTTTCTGTAAATACTTTCTCTTCATTAGATGAATTTCAAAAGAAATGGGTCTTCCTTCTATTGGAAATGAGCTCACTACTTGGGGGGGCGTGCCGTGTGAATCAATAGTGAGAGGAATTATAAAACTTTTCAATTATTTTCCAATTACGTATTCACATGCACATACATTAACCCATTAGTAGATCAGATCACATAAAACGTTAAAAAACTATGAAAATAATAAATATGAATTTGCATCTACACCAAGATCATCGCATGTGAACCATAAAATCAACCAAATAAACATGCACAAGAGGACGCAAGATATTTTTGGTGGAAACCCCTCTTCAAGGAAAAAAACCACCCACTGGTTTTGTTGCATTACTCAATAATTTTATTATTCATCAAGTAATTCAATACATAGAAAATGCGTATGGTTACTATCAGTAAGAACTTTGATCATCATCTCGCGACTCTACAAATGTTCATCCGCTGGAAGCCACCACAACCAATGAGCCTCACCCAACTCTGATTGTACTCATGAAGAAATATGATCCTCATCTCACAACTCTATGAATGTCATCTGTTGGAAGCAGCCACGACCAATGATCCTTGTCAAACTCTAATTGGACTCATGAAGAAATATGTTCTTTGTACTAAATTTGTCAGAGCCCCCACCCCACTCTTATATGTGACCCTCATTTCATTCACTTTCAGACTGGAGTCAATCTGAACTACTCAACTATAAGAACACAACAACCTGTAGCAATATAGGCTCAAAACAAATACAACAATCACCCTAAACAATTTTGCAACACCTCACTCAATCACTACAAAAACCCCATCAATAATACATGTTGGATACACAAAATATAATCTAATGAAAATATAATGAGAAATCATATAGGAAATGATCCACAATCATTCCTTAATCCATCACCATATTTTTGCATAAAATTATGGTTGAATCATGCTTCTACTGCCATTTACTAATGTTGTAAATTTTCTACAAAAATCCCTACACAACCTTCACACAATATTTTTATCTCACACACACTATTCCTTACTCAACCATCACTAAAAAAGAAAACCAACTCAATACTTTTTCACAAGTATATGCCAAATTATCCTCAATTATCTTTGAACTAATACCATGGGAAAATAGCACGGTTATGTTAATACCTAGGACTCTTGTACCATGGTAATCTCCAAATCAATACCATGGACAAATATTATCATTATTCCAATACCTAGGAAACATGTACCATGGTAATCTCCAAACCAATACCAGAAATAAATACCATGGTTATGTCAATACCCAAGACACCTAGACCATGGTAATATCCAAACCAACACCAAGGGAAAATACCATGGATAAGCCAATACCTAGGACACATGTACCGTGGTAATCTCCAAAAAATACCACAAACAGATACTATGGTTATGTCAATACCTAAGAAACTTATACTGTGGTAATTCCCAAACCAATAACACATTCCAACCTACTCCACACACATGCCCTTACCATGGTCATGCCAATGCCAAGGACACCTATACCATGGTAATACCAATACCATGGTAATATCAATACCAAGGGAACTTGTACCATGGTAATACTAATGCCAAGCATGTTCGAACACCTATAACCAATCATCAAACATCTTTCATTTGTAACAGCAACCATACATAAGAAAAACATCTGCACATAAGTGAACCAGTCACACACTCAATCCACATGCAACACAATCATCTGCAATACATGACTAGGTTGACATCAATTCCATCCATCAATCAATACAACACAACACCAGTGCCAACAATCTCCCCCTTTATCATTGATGTAAACCCTAGCTAAATTATCGAACTGATGTTGACTCTGAAATTGATCTCCTCTTGCACTCGCCCTTTAACATCAATGGCAAAGGGGGAAGGCCATCAAGCACTCTATGGCAAACACAATAACTCCCCTTGAATACTAGCTAGATCTGATCACAATGCAGCAAAAATAATAACATTCAACATGGCAACATGACAACAAATAGTAGTAGCAATAGCTACCTCTCTCTCCTGAAGTAGCAGTAGAAAACTCTCCATGAACACCACTCTCAACTAACAACAACAACATAATCTGAGAAACAACATTCTCTCTAATATTAATGAGCAGCAATAAAACATCCTTTGATACAATAACACCAGATGCATGATTACCAATCAACAACATGATCATCCATCCTCTCTCAAGTGACACACAATACCCATAACTGATCAACAACCACACTCTAGACTTTCTCCCCCCAAGCATCATCATCATCAACCTGCAACCAATTCCTTCTAGCTAAAGGATACACCCCATGGATTAAGGAATGAATTTAACACGCTATGAATGATATGTAATAAATCATTGAAGCAACACCCATCAGCCCTCGCGAATGGTTGGTTCATCCCTCATCAATGGATACTAGACACCAATACTCTCCCTCCAACATGACCATGACCAACAATATCCAATAAAATCTAAGTACATGGCTATATAATGAGATACAAGGCTGAAAAGTAGCTATAACATGATATACAATAGCCCAAAAATGGATGCAACAACTCATAAAAACACAAACTAGACATGGTTCATAACTCTTGCTATCACCAACTCTTGACAACATGAACCCAAAGACTTGAACACTTTATTACAGGGCCTCATGAACATGATACATGACTATAAATGATGAAGTACAATATGAAAATTGTGATTGTTACATGATGCTCAAAAATTTCCAATACAGAGCCAAAAACTCATGCCCCTCTCCAAGGCGTAGTCAATCAAACTCCTTGACAAGAAATATATAAATCTCATCATGCATATAACCATGCACATGCACAAGATAGATCCATCTATATTAAGGCACCATCTTCTAGTAGTAAAAATTATGATAGCAGCAACAACCAACCAATCATAAAATATATGACAATGAGCAACAGTAGCAGAACATAAAATTTAGTTTGTAAAAACAACATCTAACACATAAATATAGATGATTAACTTGAAGAAACAACAAATTACCATCATCTCACATCATCCAAAATGCACCAACCAACATATATATATAGTAGCAACAACAAACATGTCAAAACTATGTGCACTATTTTCTTGCGATAGAAACCACCATCTCTTGGTAGTATAAATCAAATCAATACATCTCACATCATAAGATAACCCAAATAAGATAAGCCTCAACCTATTATCGAAGAAAACCATAGATCCATTAAACAAAAAATCTAACAAGTAAATCCCCCAACTAGTACTAGCATCTCATATCACTAGTAACCATCAATCCATATCTGCATAATTCCAACAATTAAGTAGAAATAAATAATCTTCAACTTGGAGTAGCACCAAAATTGTACCACAAGATTTATCAATAGCAAGACCAACAACAATTAACCATAAATATATCTACTAAATGCATCATAGGTCAAGCGATAACAGTTAATCTCCTCAATGGTGCCAAAGAACATATGTGAGGGATCATACAACATCAATTTTGTACTCCATAGTGACCAAAACAACATCATGCTAGCTGCAATATAGAATTCAATATATGCATGTATATGGAGCATAAGTAGCGAAAACATAAATACATAGGAATCATAGAGAACTCCTTCAAGATGTGTTCATGCCTTTGTACAATAGTTTGAGCAATGAAAATAGATCCATCATAATCCACTCATTTGCATGGGAATTGTTTCTCCTCATCACCAGAAATAATGCATGCCAATTTCTCTTACTTGTAGCATACAAAACTCTTCATATAATACCAACAATTTTACATGAATGATCAAAACAACCACCAATCTAAAAATAATTGCATGCTAACAGAAACAACGCTATGGTGAATACTCCTCAATCTCTAACAGATCTTGCAGTAATCAAAGTTAGATAAATGCATGGCATAACAAACTTCTCCAAAGAAAATTCTTTTTCTGTTCTTGTTAACAAGGAGCCATGATGTCATTCATATACCATGATTCTAGCCTTTCATATGAGCGATCTCTAAATGATCTCCTGAAAAACCAACAGTCAATTCTACAAATTCATGACAACAACCTACAACCCGATTCTCTCTGATATGGCAACACCTCTAATAAATTGCATGCAATAAAGAATTCAGCCATATACTCACGCTAAGATCATGCGGGCCTTAGATTTGAGTGGGAGTGTTTTGATACTCCTTTCTCCTCCAAATATTGTTAGTTTGTTCTGTAGCATGTGAATCTTCTTCTATTTTCTTGACCTTTAGCAAAGAATAATGTTCTTTTTTGAAGTCCTTTGGAGGACTAGTTCTTTGAACCTCACCTTTTTTCCTCCAACATTTCTTTGACTTTCATGGATGGGATGCACTTTCTCTAGGATTTGATCTACTAGATCTACAAGCTAATGCCTTGTGGCCAAGGTTACCACACTTGAAACATTCAACATTTGTAAAAAATCTACCTTGGTTTGCATTCCTCAACATCTATCTTTGTTTTCTTGCAAAGTGTTTGCATTCCATTTCTGTATGTACAAAACTATTGTGAGAAAAGAAATAACCATAAAATAGACGTTGATACCTTTTATTTCATATTTTGGGACCATAGAAGCTTGGTTTCTTCCTTTCTCTTCTAAAGTATTGCATGTAGTGGATATGATTTTCATGTCATTGTTGATGTTGCTTCCTTGTCCTTTGCTTGAATTTATCGGCTATGGTCTTATGATTTTTGGTAGTTTGGTTGTCCACTACTTTCTCCTTTTCCTTCATAAAGCATGATTCTCCTTCAAAACCCAATCCGGTTTTGATAAGAGAAGATCTTTGACTAATACGAATCTCATCCAAAATATTGGCGCTTTTCTCCAACTTTCAATATTGAGATAACTAATTGTTGGATTTTTCTAATTCACATCTCACTAAGGCTAATTCATATTCTTTTGTTGAAAGCACCTTAACCTTTAATATTTCACAAATTCTAATATGTTCTTTGAGCTGACTGCCAATCTCCTCTTTAGTTCTTGAAATTATACTCTCTTTCTTCAAGAATTTGGAGAAGATTTTTCAAAACTCTATTTTCTGCTAGTGCTGCACTAAGTTGTGTTTTTTAATTCAACTGGTTTCTTCTTTTATTCATCATTCCTCCAAATATTTATTCCATGTAGTGCATGCAACTTATCACAAATATCTCTAACAGTCTTGAGATGTGATATTTTCTCACCATCCCAGTCATGAAGATTATCATACATTACACATTGGAACTATGCATCCAATAATTGAGTTTAATTTAAAGGGTTTTTATCATCATAGCAATTTATCACCATTCTCCAAACTTCATATCCTCAAGTAGAAATTTCAATTTTCACATTCTCTCTCCTTGGTCGAAAATTTGAGGCATTGAGTCATGGAGCATCTTGATAACCCATGATTTTCCCAAATCCATCTTCCATCGATTAAGTTGCAATAAAGGCACCGACTCTGATACTAATTATTTGAAATGAGATCACTACTTTGACGGGGGGGGGGGAATCAGTAGTGATAGGAATTATAACAAAATTCAATTATTTTACAATTACTAATTCACACACAGATACATTAACCCATTAGCACATAAAACATTAAAAAACTTGGCAAATAATCAATTTGAATTTGCATCTACACCAAGATCATCCCATGTGAACCATAAAATCAACCGAATAAACACGCAAAATAGGACACAAGATATTTCTAGTGGAAATCCCTCTCTAGGGAAAAATAACCACATGTTGTTGTTGCTGCACTATCCAATAATTTTATTATTTGTCAAGAAATTCAATACATTGAAAATACATATGGATAATATCAGTAAGAACTCTAATACTCATGTCATAAATCTACAGACATCCATCCGTTGGGAGCCACCATGACCAATGAGACTCGCCCAAATCTAATTGTACTCATGAAGAAATATGATCCTAATCTCGCGACTCTACAAAACTCATTCGCTAGAAGCCACCATGACCAATGAGCCTTGCCCAACTTTGACTCGACTCATGAAGAAATATGTTCTATGTACTGAATTTTCTAGAGCCCCCACTCCACTCTTCTACATGACCCTCGTTTCATTCATTTTCAAACTGGAGTCAATCTGAACTACTCAACTAGAACAACAAAGCAACCTCTAGCAATATAAGCTCAAAACAAATAGAATAATTACCCTGAACAATTCTACAACACCTCACTCAATCACTACAGAAACCTCATCAATAATATATGTGGCATACATAAAAAAATAATTTGAAGAAAATATAATAAGAAATAATATAGGAAATGATATACAAACATTCCTTAATCCATCACCATAGTGTTGCATAAAATTCTGGTTGAATCATGCTTCTACTGCCATTTACTACGATTGTAGATTTTTTATAAAAATCCCTCCACAACTTGCAAACAATATTCTTCTCTCACATGCGCTCTTCCTTACTCACTTAGCCATCACCAAAAAATAAAACCAGCTCAATACTTTTTCACAAGTATATTCCAAATTATCCTCAATTATCTCTAAACTAATACCATGGGAAAATACCATGGTTTCCAATATCTAGGACACTCGTATCATTGTAATCTCCAAGGCAATGCGACAGACAAATACCATGATTACTGCAATACCTAAGACACCTATACCACGGTAATCTCCAAACCAATACCATAGACAAATACCATGGTTATGTCAATACCTAAGACACATGTGCCATGGTAATATCCAAACTAACACCACAAGAAAATACCATGATTATGCTAATACCGGGGACAATTGTACCATGGTAATATCCAAACCAATACAACATACAAATATCCTGGTTATTTCAATACTTAAGACAGATGTACAATGGTAATACAAATACCAAGTATGTACTAACACCAACAATGAATCATAAAACATTTGTCATTAGCAATAGTAAACATACATAAGCATATCATCTACACATAAGTGAATCAATCACACACTCAAGACACCCGCAACACAACCATCTACAATATATTCCCAGTTTGAAATCAATGCCAAGCATCAATCAATGCAACACAACATCAATGCCAACACCTTCTTGCATTGAAACAACACAAATTCCATTTCCTAAGGCATCACATTCCACAATAAAGGTTTTTTTGAATTCCGGCGTAGCTAAGATCAGTGCTTGGCACATTGCCTCTTTAAGATGTTCAAAGACCTTAGTTGCTTCCGAAGTCCAAGAAAATGCATCTTTATTCAGTATTGTTGTTATATGTGTTGCTATTTTGGGTGGAACCCTAGCAGACTGAAAGTTATCTAAGTCAAGAAACACACACACACACAGCCGTTTATGCTATAAAGAACTACTTCTAGGGTGAGAAGGACATACCTGAGGTCCTACGTTTGGGTAGTTACTCAAGGGTGCAAACCCTTCTTCACGTCCCTTCCGCTCCTTTGTCCTGTAAAAACAACAATTCCAAGAATTGCAACAGTATATGGACAAAAATTTACATAAAAAATGATCTTTATGTTATATAAGAGATGAGTTAGTTACAAACTTATAAACATCTATTCAAGCATGAAATTCACATATGAACATCATTAACATAAAGAAAGAAGCGTTTCGGGAACAAGACGTGTTTCTTTATTAGACAAATAGAATAATATGAAAAAAGAGCAATATCACCTGAACCGCTTCTGCAGGCTCAAAGCTTAGCCTCCTTCTGGATCCGTCCCGCCTCAAGCCTCTAGTAGGTCACCTTCCAATACTCACTCCAAGATGTCATGGGTAAAGAATGAACATCCAATCACAAGGAAACAAGGGTTTCCTTTTACAAGATGGGGGAAGTGCAGAAGGCACAAGGGTCTTCAGACCTGATCAGGGGGGAAAAAACTCAGTATAATAACTTTGCTCTATGATCTCTCCTCCTTAGGCCTTCCCCTTGATGTCTTTTTATACCAACTCCAAAGTAGTTTTTTAGTTAGGAATTGGTTGGGGACAGTTGAGGCCCCGGGC
>APFE030188153.1:95565-115861 GCA_000404065.3 Pinus taeda | reverse complement strand
TCTCCGCCCAAAAATAAGGAGTTTTATATTTTTTTAAGTGTTTTAATACATATACGCGGGTTAGGTATGTATGAACCCGCGTATACACGCGTTTAACTCAGGGCAATGTCACGTACAGGGAATAAAACACCGTTTTTTAGATATTGGACCAGGTCTGGAAGGAGGGGTTGCCCTAGGCCATGGGTGTAGCATCACAAACCATACTGTTGAGATTTGGAGCTATAACACTATTCTCCCATAATTCTTAACAAACTTGGAATAATACACTATCTAAGGAATGGAAAATCCCCCATGGTTAGCTTTATATTATGGCACTTTCTATAGAAATTTATAGTTCCTCCATTTGCAATCATCACTTGACACTCTGGTGCTGGATATAGAAAGCAATTCAATTCCTTGGCTATGTTATAATGAATAAAATTATGGGTACTACCAAACTCAATCAACGCTATTACCATCTTATTCTTGATATATCCTTTTATCTTGAGAGTTTTAAGAGTGGTAATTCCTGCTAATGCATTACAAGATATGGTCGGATTAATAAAGGTAAAATAATAACTTGGTCATGGGACATGTATTTGAAGCTAAATGTTGCAAAAAAAATCCTAGTGTGGGCATTCATTTGGTTTATTAATGGCTATGGGAATTGGCAAAGGCTTTGGAAAGACAAAGAGGAAATATTTGGCATTTTATTTATGAAAACTATGGAAATTATGATAAAAGGAAGGTGAAAGGTCACAGGTTTCATGTGAGGAGGAAAATGAAGGAAAAATAATGGAAAATGAAGAAAATAGAGACCTCATTAATAAAAAGGCTTATGAGGATCAATTTGTAGCTTTTTTATCAGTTTAGTTTTCAAGCTCTCATTTTTCTCTCTCTTTCTCTCATACTCTTGGACACTTAGAGTTTTCTTGGAGCACTATTGGAGGAGTGTGGCATACTTGCGATTTGGTGTAAGAAGACAAAGGAAAAGTAGGAAAGCACAAGAGGACATTGGAATTAGTAGCTACAATAGATTTTTCTTGCATGTACCAAGTTGCATGTATGATTTCCTTACTAGTTTTAGCATGCATGGCATATGCATGTGGTTATTTGGTCATGATTAGTCATTGGCATGGAGGATTTCCTATATTGACAATATTTTTTCCTAGACTTTCCATTTCCCAGATAGACATGGTGTTGTGGGTTTTACTTTTGTTTTCTGGTTATTTTTCTTGTGTCTTTGGTTGTGGGTTAAGTTATTAATTCTTGGAATCCTTGGCTGAACAAATGATCTGGAAACACTGTAACAAATTGGGTTGAGTTACAGGTCCTAGAATCCTTGGTTGGACAAATGCTCTAAAAACCCTTGGTGGTTTCAGTTACTAGTCCTTAAATCTTTGGTTGGATAAATTATCTGGAAGCCCGGTGGCAGCTATGAGTTGAGTTACAGGCCTGTAAGCCCTGGTTGGAACAAACAATCTAGAGCCTTAAACAACTTGGGTAAAGACAAATTTGGTGATGGTTAGTGATTTCCAATTGTGAGGTGAAATCACTGGTTTAGGGTTGAGGTGGTTTGGCCTCTGGAAGCCCTGGATGGTTTTGATTGATTGATTTTATGAGATCCCCCATTCATGCTTGGAATATGGCATAGGGGTGATTGGTTGAAAGAAAGATTTGGTTCAGCCTAATCTATGGCCGGGTGGTCCGTGGAAGTCCCATACCTGGTTAACCTATGAAATCATCAATAATAGGTCTCCTTATACTTGGTATTTTATGGGTAAATATAATTGTTTATATGTGGCTTATACGGTTGTCCTATCCTTGATATTTCTACTAGTTATATGTTGGTTATGAGTGAGTTTTATGACAGTGATCATGTACAACTCTCATCATGTTTTGGTTAATAATTGAATGTACAATGAATACATTACTTAATATTGTAATGCAATTATGGTCATGAGGAAACAATGCTTCCTATTGATACTTAGATAAGTGGGAGACCCCTATGCTCATATTTGTTGTTTAAACTTGTAGGATGCATATTTGTGACATGTCTGACAAAATTCCTGTCATGGCTAATATGGTTCCAATCAAGTGCTTTTTAAATTATTTGCATTTGTATAATTTTTTTAATGTTACTTTTCATTTCTGGAAATTTCCTGGAGTACTTCATAGTGGCCTGAGTCGCATCCCTAAAAAGGTGGCACAAAATCCTGACTCATTGGCACAAAACTACCTGGAAAAGTGCCCAATCACATGCATGCCTTGCTATCGGAGTGACTGGATATTCCTAGTTGCATGGATGCCCATGTCAAGGGACCGATTGAAGCTTTAATGTAGAAAAATGCTAATTTGTCTTAGGGAATGGTCACCTAGATGGTTTGGATGGCTCCTACGACTTCTATTGCAAGTGTATAAGGTCATGTTGGTTGTGTTCCATCGGTTCCACTTCCTTAAATGATATATAGGGAATTAAATCATATCATAGTAACTCTTCATCACATGTTTACCCCGGTTTGTCAATTACTTGGGTAGATGTGGGAGGAGGGTGTTATATAGTCATATTAGAGCATGTTTATGTTCTCCTTGGGTGATGTCTGGTTTTTGTTTCCCTTGGATGAAGGTGTTTTCATATGCACATGTCGGTTGCATATAGGTCCTTGTTCTTGTTGTGTGTGCATGGCATTGGTCATGATTGCAGTGGCATTGCCATATGACAGTTGATGGTGTCATTGTTGAATGTATTTGTTGTGAGTGTATGTTGGACAGGAATTAGTTATGTGTGTAGGTGTCTATATGTTGTTATGCAGACATTGGCGAGATGATGGTTGTTTTCCATGAAGTCAGGGTATGTGGTTAGCATAGTAAGACATCGATAACTGCATAAGGGCTGAAAAGATGCTTATATGTTGATTTGATTATGTTTATATATCTATTGTGCTAATCTAGTCAGTCTTACAAATGAGACATCCTCCTCGAACTATAATAAGGTACGCTAGTTTATTTATGATTTGGTTTAGCTGACATGATATACCTTGTAGAAAGAAGAGATCAAAGATGACTAGTAAGATGGTAGACTACATGGATTCTCCCCACGAATCAGATGAGCAGCATTGTCGTGGGATAAACTCCCCTAGGGTCTTGGGTGAATACCCTAGTAGACTGAAGGTTATCTATACAAAGAAACACACATTCCATGCAATCATAATGCTACTATAAGCTAACTCTACGATAGGGGGTGTACCTGAGGTCCTACTTTTGAGAAGAGCCTCCCAGGGTCCAAACCCTTCTTGGAGTTCCTTTGCTCCTTTGACCTGCAAAACAAACAATTCAAGAAAGTGTAGCAATATATCGACTAAACGTCATAAAGAAACCATCTTCATATTATAAGGAAAGGTAGTTAGTTATGCAATTAAACAACCGATCACAAATGAATCATAACATGAATAAAACATGAAGAAGATTTATATCAGGAACAAAGACAGGTGTTTCTTTTATTATAGACAAAGAAAGTACAGAAAAGGAACAATTTCACCTGAGTCGTCCTTTCATAGGCTCCAAGTGGAACCGTCTCCTGGATTCGTCCAGTCTCAAGCCTTTAACAAACTCCTTCCATGACTTACTCCATGATCTCTCAAGTAGTATGAAATCATCAACACACACAAGGAAACAAGAGTTTCCTGTAGAATGGGGGAAGTGCAGAAGGCATAAGGATCTTCAAACCTGGTTAGGGAAATCTCAGCATAGAAATATTTCTCTCTCTTCTCTCCTCCCTTTGGCCTTCCCATAGAAGCCTTTTTATACTTCTCCCAAAGTATTTTTTAGTTGGGAATTCCTTGGGAACAGTTGGGCCATGGGCACTAACAGGTGATCAACAGGTAAAACCCGTGATCTCTGCTCGAAATTAAGGAGATTTATTTTTTTAAAGCGTTTTTATACATATACGTGGGTTGGGTATACACAAACCCACGTATACATGCGTTTAGCTCAGGGAAATGTCGCGTATAGGGAAAAAACACTACTTTTTTAGATTTGGGACTAGGTCTGGCAAGAGGGGTTGCCCTAGGCCATGAGTGCAACTTCACAAACCTCAAGAGTGTGATTTGGAGCTATAACATATGCCCCCTAATATATGAGGTCAGAAGGGGTACATGATGGCCGAAATGTATTAAGTAAGTTCATGGAAAGAAATCTGTCGAAGACTGAGAAGGATGCACCAAAATTCAGCCTGCCAAGCCACAAAAGGAGATTAGAAAGAAACACTATCTGGGGCAGGCATACCCATCCTCAGAGAAAATACAACATGTCCGCATATCAGGTACAAGCGGATCCACCAAGTATACAAGTATAAATGACTGAAAAATACATAATGGATCATCTGATCACGATCGAACAAGTACATGTCTGAAAGTCACATATAAGAATGTCAATGATTCTGAAAGATGAAGCAAATCACTGATATCAAAGATTGATCCCAAAAAGCACCAAATGAACATGATGGAATAAGATGGTACTACACTACAAACTCAGGTGCCAGCATATAAAATGTCGCCATGAATGACTGCAACATATAAGGTGAAGTGGTATCTACTAGTAGCAAGAGGAGCAACTATCAAGTGACCTAACGAATGCTGATACAACCTGAGGTCTTCACTGACCACCGTGGTACATTTCTACAGCATGGTAATAAATGATCTGAAGTCGAACATGTGAGAAATCGTTTGATTACCGGTCATTGATGTATATCGTTAACAAATGCGAGACTACTCACCGATAATTATAATGAGCGTCAAGGTACCCAGTACAATCCAACAAGTGTGAATAGATGAGCTGGAGTCAAACACCTGTAAGAATCTATCGATCAGGAGACAATGATGGTTTCCCACTATCGATAGCGAAGGATATACCACTAATGACTGCAAACCCCAAGGTACTGCCAAATGGACTCTAGATCTTTGCCCCAGAGCGATGAGTCGAAGTCGATAGGGAAAGATCTGCTAGAAGGAAGGCATTAAGGAATCCTCCATCAATCTAGCGCGAGTGTAACCCGTAGGCCAATAATGTGGAAGGAATCAGATGAAAAATATGTAGTAACCCAACCGAAGTATGTTTCTGGCATACACAAGATGTGGCTAGCATACAACAGAAACCCTCTGAGCCAGCCAATAATGAAAGTTGACCCAGAGGTAAGGTATCCACCAATAGGGTCAAATGGAAACCAAGGTACTGCACGAATCCCAATGTGTGATAATGTAAGCTGATGTCGAACACAAGGGAAACCACTCAGTCAAAGACCCATGATATTGATCGATGCTGAGCACAAGGTGACCCTATCAATAATGAAAATAGGGCAGGGTGCAGCTCTAGCCTGTCCTAGAGCAAGATTCGTCGTCGAAAGGACAAGACCGCAGTAAAGAAGTCAATGAGACCTTCGCAAACCGCACGAGTAAGGACCAATATACTGAGTGATGAAGAACATAGCACTGACAAACCAGGATGCCGACTGAAAAAAAATCAAGAGACACGCAGAGAAGCCGACTTAAAGCTAACTTCCCTTGAACAAAAGCACGACTCATGGACTATGTGGCAGATATGATGACTCTGTATAAGCTTGTTGCGCAGGAGGCACAAACGAACCCTCCATATGATTGGAAGAGATAACCAATCGGGGGAGAATTGACTCAATAACAAGGTTAAGGCATACCTAAGTCAAACTAAATCCCACCCAAGTGGAGGAGACTTTGTTTCAACTTCTTTGTTCAAGGGCGACACAACTGACTCTAGCTGCCAACAATAAATGGAAATATTGTCCCGTTCCCGCACTTTTTTGGAATATATAATTTTTTTGGTCTTTTTCTTTAAAGCTGGAAAAAGAATAAAAGAATGTTATAGTATAGTGGAAAGAATGAGTGTCAGCGAAATAGATGATCTAGTTCCTGGGATTGGAAACTCAAAAGTACCCATCAATGAGGAATACATCCCAACTCCTAGATTCTTAGTAGGCAGGCGAGGATTATCCACTAAGGGGACAGTAGAGTCAAAAGTTGCTTGAGGATCAGCTAGAAAATAATCCAGTTGATCAACCTTAACGATTTTCCCTTCATGAGGAAAACAGATAACATGATATAGAGTTGAAATGACGGCATCCATCTCGTATACCCAGTTCCTTCCTAAGAGGAGATTATAGTCTAGGTTAGCATCTATGACCTCTAATTCAACATTGATGACCTTTCCCCCAACACATATAGGAAAGGCCGTAGATAATCCCATGCGGCTTGTGAGAATGCCCATCAAACGCAGTCAGAAGGGTAGGTGAAGGAACAGCCGAAGGAGATCCAATGGCCTTCCAGCAAGACATCGACATGATGCACGTGGAAGCTCCCTCATCAATAAAAGTGCAAAAAATATTAATCTTTCGTTATGTAGACTTTATCTGGAACGCCATGTGATGAGGGAGTCGCTTTTTGACATTTAACATGTCAAAGGTGAGCACTAAAGAATTGGTTGGATCAACTGCCCCAATTGTCGAGAGTAGAGCACTTTGTTGAGACGGACATGACTAGAGAACCTATAAAGTGGACATGGCGCATGGACTCTGGGCTAGATCCTCCATAATGGAATAATTCTGGGCAGCCCTAGCATTAGGATTGATAGTCGCGCATTTAGCGGAACCTTTCGGTAACCGTGGTATAGTCTCAATAGGGGGTCGCTCAATATGAAGGTCGGTATTTCCAGGAACAGTTTTGTCCTTTGAAGTTTCGGCTTCACCATAGTCACGTGACCGAGTAGCCACATGTACATTAGAACCCATCATGAAAACGTTCGATGATTTTTCCCCTTCCTGGCTGCCCCCTGAGCAGGTACTAGGATTTGAACTCGTGCCAGCAAGCAATTGCTGCCCTTGGGGAAAGGGTTGGTTAACACAGCTTGAGAACTAGAAGCCCCTTGCTACCCTAACAAGCACTGAGCGTCCTGAATCTTCAGGCAGAGATGAGTTAAATGGTCTCAACTACACAACTTGCATGGAAACTTGACTTTCTTTTTAGACTCATTTCCACCCCCACTAGCATTATTGCCGGATTTATTTGTGTCAGCCTTCCCATCCTGATTCTTTTTCTTACCTCGTCCTTTCTTTTTCCCATTGGAGTTTTGATTTCCTTTGGGATTATCAGATTGGACAGCATTAATCGAAGAGGGTTGGGAAGACGAAGTAGTAGACGATGTGACTTGGTTATTTGAAGCAGTTTGCAATGACAACTGCTGCAATTGGCTCAACAAGTTCACCGCATTTGTGTCTACCGATCCAATGATACCATCCCCATGGGGACCTTACTTTGACTTAGCTATATCAACCTTTCACCCTAGAGCATATGGCAAGTATTTTTGTAGGATCCCAGACTGAGAGTAGATCAATTCTAATTGTTGGGCCCTAAAAATAGCTTGCTCCTCAGAGTAAACTCCAGACATCGAGACATCCTTAGAGATCTCAGGTTGTAAAGATTTCAAAAACCATTCGAGACGTTACTCCGGAGGGATTTCGGCTTTTATGAGCCTCTTTCTCCATCTCCATTCCTGAATATGGTCAGAAATGTGAGTTGCTGTGTCCTGACGAAAATTGGCCAGAAGTTCAATTCCGACATCATAACAGATAGGCAACTGGAAATGATTTAAGAAAATATTCGCTAAATCGGCCAAAGATGTGAAGCTGCCCCCTGGCAACTCTATATACCATTTGGCCACATTACCAGTCAAGGTGCGCTGAAAAAGTCTCAACCTAACTGAATCATCAATAAGGGAGTTCGATGAGCACCACAAATGGAATGTGGTCACATGGTCGCCCGGGTCCTCACTACTCTTCCCTTCGAATTTTGGAATGTCCGAAGGAAGTTTGGTTGGGACCGGAGGCCAGGCCAGATTATACTTGATTGGATCGTTTGTTAACTTTGTGAGGTCTGGCAAGTTCAAAGTTGCCAGAAATGGAAGCCTCAGAGGACCTTGGGGGTTCCACCCAGACTAAGCAGAACTCCCAAATTTCTGAAAAGATGGGCCTAAATTTTGGAAGGCACCAGGCTGACCGAAGTAACCTACAGAACCAGCTAAACCAAAAGGCATGCCTTGTGATCCAGCATAACTCGGAGTTTGACGAACTCTGGCTACAAAACCTCCATAACCGGCGAAGCTTCCTCCTAAAGGATTATAACGAGCAGACAACCCCTGATAAGGATCCCATGCAGAGGCTAGGGGAGGAATACTTCAGAATGAACTAACCGTGGAGTACGGTCTATTCCCTTTTTGGCCGAGAAATGAATTCCCAGTTCCCATACTACTAATCGCAGGGTTAGTCCAACCTTGAAAAGGATTGCTACCTTGTCCTAAAGAAGAGAAAGGCATAGATCCAGTTGTTGGGTTGGAATGTTGTATATGACCACTTCCAAAAGGAAAACCCTAGAATGAAGCCGATCCACCCATCATGGATGTGGCGGCACTAAACGGAACTGACGGAATACCCTATGAATGGGTGCCAAATGGGAAAAATCCAGAACTAAAAGCATTGGTTTGGAAGTTTCCACTTGTAGAAGGAATGGAGGTAGTCCCAACTAAATACGTGCTAGCAAAATACCCGAATAAAGAAGCAGAGGGGATGGAAATAGTTCCTCCCCTTTGTACAGATATTGGAGTCTGCACAGTCGTAGAACTTGTAATAGAAGCCATGCTTCCAGTAGTGGTCATTGATGGTAAGTGCATTATGTGACCTGGACTTGACAGTCAATGCGTTGGAGACCCAATGTATTGTAACACTTCCGGATGACTAGGAGGTAGGGGAGAATCCGGAGCTACTAACAACTCTGAGAGTTCTTCTACCTCTACGTTATCTTGCATCTGAAAGAGAAGTCGAGAAAGTATAGGAGTACTTCCCTCTTGTCCTGTGGAAGTACCAGGTCTATCTTGAGCACTGATGCCCCTGAGGGGAGGATCAATCCCCAATGCGTCAGCTGTCGCGGGACGAAACCCACTGGCAGTATTACCTCTGCGCCTTCTAGGTGAAGGCTTTGAACTTGGTGGTGAAAGACCATGAAGTCTTCGAGACCGTCTAGGTGATCGGTCGGCCACTTTGAATTTTTTGTTAAGATCTAACTAAAGACTCAAAAAATTGAAAAATAGGCCAACTAGGAGCACAGAGCACACACTATAAAGTCCCTAAAGATATCAGCCAGTCAAACAACTTCCAAGTATTTCCACTCCAGGTGATTAGGACAAGACACCAAAATATGAGAAAGTGAAGTAAGGGGCCTTCCGAAGATAGTTTGGGATAATGACGGCCCAGTCCTATTAGCAAAGGTAACAGAGGAGGTTAAGCTGACCTCCTAACAACAACCTGCACTGATGCAAGCCCCCAAGCTTCGCAAGGGTGCCCTCCAGTAGTACCGTTAAGAGTGATACAACATCAACCTTAGGTGCCATGGGATTCCCCTCCGCAGCCACCTGTGTAGATCCCTAGGAGTAGCAACTAAGGTTACTAACTCATATCAGAAGCCAGGCGGAACAGTCATGAGGTAAGTTCGGACAAGTAGGAGAGGGGGTATCTCTCTTCCCTGTCTTTACAGACCCTCGTGCTTAACTCCCAGATTCGGAGCTTTTCTGGTCTTCCTAATGCTATTGGATTTTCACTCACTATTCAGACTCCTATGTTTGACAATTTGAAATGGCCTTGGAGAGTTAACTCTCCACACACCTAATCCAAGGCCCTAAAATATCCTAAAACTTGTTAATGTACCTAACTGACAAATATAAAGTTCTAGTATATTTTAAATTAGCGCTTGATTTTAATGGGCTGTTATTTAAGTCAAGGGATAACAGAAGTGAAATTGGTGGTGTTATGACGCAAAAGAAATTAATAAAACCAAAATACATGCACATGCACTTGTTTTTCGTTTTTCGATGAAAAGAAATTTCTATAGGGTTCAGAGGAACTTCAAATAAAAGTACGATTTTTTTCTTTTCAAACTTCACACTCACAAAAGCTAACAAAACTATAAATGCCTAGAAAGATGCACAAACTAATCCTAATGCAATAAATACATGCCGATGCAAGATTCAAAACTTCTCTTAAATCAAAAGATGAAAGTTGCTTGTTTATCGATTTTAGATTTGCCACTTAAATGTTTAGATGGAATATAAGTTTTTGTTGCTTATTTCGTCTAAGAACTAAAAGCAAGATGAAGACAAACAAATAGGCACTTTCACTTAAAAAAAAGGAAAACTCAATCAAAACAAAGTTCAAGAAAGCAAAACAAAGTTTCAAGAAATTTCCTTCAAAAGCAACTCAAAAACGACTTTTCAAACATGCTCTAACAAGACTGAAACTTGATGACCAAAAAATACGCAATGAAGCACTTTGCGAGCTTACGACACAAAACAAGTGGGAACTCAACAAAAAAGGGTTCTTTGAAATGCTTTTAACAATCAACAAGTAGCGAGATGAGTTTGGCAAAAGAAACCAAAATATTGAAAAGACAACTTTCAAGAAAGCATGAACAAACGACTTTCAGAAAGCAAGAAAAGCAGATGGTCATAAAACTAGTTCAAACATGCAAACCAAAAAGTCATTAAACAAAAATCAACACAAAGATTGAAATCAATCTTTCTTCCCTGAATACACAGAGCAGCCAAGATTCCTTGCAAGAAACTTTGTGTGCTTAAGCAAAATAAATGACGGTTGCAAGAAAATGAACAAGACCAACCTTTTCACAATCAGAGAGAAATTGAAACAAGACGCTTGCTGTAAACTACATACTGTGACAGAACAATGATTGTTCCAAACTGAATCAGACCAGCATACAATCTTCCAGAAACAAAAAGATTTCAAAAATATTGAAAATTAAAGATATACATGATTGTGTTTGCACACTGAGGCGTGTATACGCGACAAGGCTTAAGGAAACCCGTGTATACATAGGTTCACTTAAGGAAAGTTGTGTATATACGCTTCTATACACATAGAAACTAGCGTATAAAAAAGCTTCCAAGAAAACAAAAAAAAAGAAAGTCTGGAAAAAACTGATCAAAGCTCACAATTCAGGCACTGACTACACAGTAACAGAAGATAAACAGACATCTAAGCCCTGATTGGCTTGAATACACCCAAACTAGGAACAACAATAGTGTTGTCCCCAGTGGAGTCGCCAATTCTGTTGTGGGATAAACTCCCCTAGGGTCTTAGTTGAATACCCTAGTAGACTGAAGGTTATCTATACAAAGAAACACACATTCCATGTAATCATAATGCTACTATAAGCAAACTCTACGATAGGGGGTGTACCTGAGGTCCTACGTCTGAGAAGAGCCTCCCAGGTTCCAAACCCTTCTTGGAGTTCCTTTCCTCCTTTGACCTGCAGAACAAACAATTCAAGAAAGTGCAGCAGTATATGGACTAAACATCATAAAGAAACCATCTTCATATTATAAACAAAGGTAGTTAGTTATGCAATTAAACAGCTTATCACATATGAATCATAACATGAATAAAACATGAAGAAGATTTATATCAGGAACAAAGAATTGTGTTTCTTTCATTATAGACAAAGAAAGTACAGAAAAGGAACAATTTCACCTGAGTCATCCTTTCGCAGGCTCTAAGTGGAACCGTCTCCTTGATTCATCCAGTCTCAAGCCTTTAACAAACTCCTTCCATGACTTACTCCATGATCTCTCAAGTAGTATGAAATCATCAACACACACAAGGAAACAAGCGTTTCTTGTAGAATGGGGGAAGTGCAGAAGGCACAAGGATCTTCATACCTGGTCAGGGAAATCTCAACATAGTAATCTTTCTCTCTCTTCTCTCCTCCCTTTGGCCTTTCCATAGAAGCCTTTTTATACTTCTCCGAAAGTAGTTTTTTAGTTGGGAATTCGTTGGGAACAGTTGAGCCATGGGCACTAAGAGGTGATCAATAGGTAAAACCCGTGATCTCCACCTGAAATTAAGGAGATTTATTTTTTTAAAGTGTTTTTATACATATACGTGGGTTGGGTATACACAGACCCGCGTATACATGCATTTAGCTCAGGGCAATGTCGCGTATAGGGAAAAAACACTGCTTTTTTAGATTTGGGACCAAGTTTGGCAGGAGGGGTTGCCCTAGGCTATGAGTGCAACTCCACAAACCTCAAGAGTGAGATTTGGAGCTATAACAAGCATGGTGTTGGGCACTATTTTGACTTAGCAGACACACTGAGGAGTTTGAAGGAAGAAATAGGGAGTTGCAAATTAGACGATGATAGAGTCATGCAAGCAAAGGATAAACAAGTAGAAGTCAATGTAGTAATTCTTTAGAGTTTGTCAAAATTGTAGAGATAGGGACCACTTCGGATTAGCTATGGACATGAGGATAAGATAAATGGGTCCTATGGTAGTAGACCCCATAGTGGGCATAGGTTAGATCGAGATGATATGATCAGGGATGGTAGGTTCTTGGATACTCTGGATAGGAGGGATGATGGAAACAGGTACTATTCTATTTCTGGTTCTGACAGGTGTCATGGTCATCATCATTATCATCCTTACAAGAGGAGTGATAGGGGATATTTTCTGGATGAGTTCAAGAAAGCAAAGCCACCTATTTTTATTCAAAGGGGAAATGAAGAAAACACAATACGTAGAAGCGTGGTTTCTTGGAACGAATAATTTTTTTAGATTGTATGATTACTCAAAGAACAAGAAGTCTATAATCGCTACATTCAGTCTTAAAGGTAAAGCAAATTTTGGTGGGAAGATGTAAAGAATGTCATATATACTTATGAGGGGTTGACTTGCAGTGAATTCGAGAGAGTATTTAGGAAGAAGTATATGTTAGAGAGGCACTATGATTATAGGGAAAAGGTGTGTTATGATCTAAATATGTGTTGTATGATTGTTGGGATGGGGTCCCCTCGGTTAGTTTTGGGGTTACAAACCTAGGTTTTGATGTTAAATTTTGGTAAAAAGATGTAAAGTCTCTGCATTTTGTGGATGTGGAGCACGTAGATAGTTAGAAGTCAAAAGGGGTTCAACCCCTTGTCTATGTAAACTCAAGTCGATTTTGAGATCCCCCCATGGTCTGTGGACCATGGGATTGTATGAAGAAAATCTATAAATAGATGTGTTTTAGAGAATATAAGGCAAAAGTAAGTAATGAATAATGGGTCAATAGAAGATAGCACAGAAGTGAGTCTTAGAGGAAGGAAAGGCTCTGCAGATGAGTGTGCAAAGGCCTAGAGTAGTGTTTGCAACTGAGTGCGTGAACCCCTACAACTGAGTGCGCATGGAAGTTTTGAGTCTATAACATCATATTGAAGATCAATAAAGAAGACTATTGGAGAAATTCATGTGTTTTATTTATTTACTTTTGTTATTTATGTTTGTGATATATGTTGTGATGAAATAATGTCTTTATGAAATAATGATGTATTTATGCGTGAATCTATTGGATAAGCATTATGAACTTAACAGAATACATGTTAAGTATTTACTCGAATATTAAAATAGATTATGTTATGTTTATTACAACTTAAGCATACCTAGGGTTAGTTCATGGTGTACATAAGTAGTTATCTTGTCTGTTAGGGGTTCACAAAATCCAATCGTAGACGTTTGTGGGGGTCTAGAGATGGTTTGAAGGAAGTCATAGTATCAATCCCTAAGTGCTTATAGATCTGCGTGAAGGCATATCTAGGGCATAAAAGGACATCAAACTGATCTCTGGATGTGGAAGCTTGGTTCAAGTACCCCCCCATACTGCTTTGGGTGAGAATTTAGTTTGCGCTACACGGGTTGATATCGGAAGGGCAAGTAGTGTAGGGTTTCATTTGGCATAGTTAACTCTAAACCTAGTTTAGGACCCTCTAAGCCAAAAATGTTTCCATTTCCGGGACCAGGACCTACATAAGGGGATGTGTGATGTCACATCACTGGAATCCGACCAAGAAGGAAATTGAGAAGTGGTTGGATAGGAAGATTCACGAATTTGCAGTGCAAGAGAATAGGAATCTGCTCCTGTCAAAGGAGCAGTGTTTGGAAAAATATTTTTATAGATAAATAGAAGAAATTTTCTTTTGCACCTTCAATATCGAACTGTACGAGTGGATAGCTAAGTTAGCAGATGACCAAGGAAGGTGGAGGCTTGACGGTCCAATAATGTGGACTTCAGATCTAGTGCGAAGGTTGGAAGCCTCTGATGACAAGATCGTGCATGATATTAACCAATAGCTCAATTGAATTATAGGAGGAATTATTACAGAGTTCACAGTTGATACCTCAGTGAGCTACAACGAAGTAGAGCGATGCTTCTTCAAGGGACCACAAGGTAAGTATCTAAAATATTTGAATACCTAGATAAATATGCTCTTGTGTTAAAAGCAGGTTATGTCGTTGCCATTATGTTTGGATCTATGTGAAGTGGACGGATCTTCAAAAATCGAGAGCAAGCAAGCCCTGAATATAGCTATTGATTGGACCTCCCTCGAGTGACAATGAGGGAATAGCACAAGCCTCGCCACAGAGTGCGGTCCAACTGATAAAAAAGGGCTTTCCTATGATACATATTCCATCCACCCCACCTCCACCCTCACTGCCATAGCATACACCTTTGCCCACACCACCGCCACCACAACCACAGTTCAACATGTCGAGCTTAGTAAAGCTACCAATTTTCAAGGATATAGGGAGCAAGGATACAAATCAATTCTAGTTTGTTGCAAATGTTGTGTGGACGGTGCCATAGATCACTGATGATAGCATAAAGAGGGCACACTTAGTTACTACTCTGCAGGATCAGGCACTGACATGGTATATTATGTTTTGTACTAATAATCCTTTATAAATGATAGTAGATACTAGGGATGCTTTAAACGAAGAGTCTAGTAAGCCTAAGTCTAGCTCACAGTCAGTCATTAGATTTAAGGAAATCATGATGAGGGCTGGTGAGATGTGCTGGGAGTTAGATCAAAGGCTGAAATGTGTGATATACGAAGCTAATATGCATCTTACAGATGGCCAACACCGCGAGTGGTTTATAGCCTCACTTCTTCCCCACCTGAGGATTGCTCTACTAGAGTAGAAGATAGGAACTTAGGAAGATTCCCTGGAAATTGCGATGAGATTGCATGAGACATCTATTTAGGATGTAACTTTGGGAGTCCAAGAGATTCACTCGCAGTTGTAGAACCTCTTCTTGGAACTACAGATCTTGAAAAAAGAGAAGGAGGTTAGGCCAGAGGTGTGCAAGGAAGTTTGGTGCCTGGGCATGAGAAAGATATCTTCACGAATTATATTACAAGGGGAGGACTGATTCCCCTAAGGCAAGAAGTTCTAATAGAACTGAGTGCAAGGTTCACGCTATGGTGTGCTATTTGTCAGGTAGCTAGAAAACACATAACGAATAATTGTCATTTTCTAAAAAAGTTCATTCAGACACCACAACTATTATTTTGTGATGTATACAGATCAGGGGGCCAGGATGAGTGCCACTATCATAGCTACGAATTGATGATTGAAAGAACACCTACCTATAGAATGAAAGAAGAAACTCGGCCTCTGGATCAGGGTGGTAGGGGAGCACGCGGAGGATATCAAGGGCACAGATGAGGCCGAGGAGGAGGAAGACCTAGTAGAGGTCACGGTCAAGTTATTTTATATAATTGTGGGACACCAGGACACTAGGCGTGGCAATGTTAGAACTAGATACACCCGTCTTGTCAATACTGCAGCCACTTTGACCACACTATCGAAGAATGCCCTGTGCTAATAACTAAGATACAAGAGAAGAAGGTGTAGCATCAACACCATACCCAGAACTTACAAATGATTAGAGCTGAGCCCTACAAGGAAGATCTGAATGTAAATATTGTGCTAAAAAGCAGAGTAACAATAGGGGATGAAAAGGGAAAAAATCCTGAAGAAGACAGATGGGTTCACAATTTCCCAGAAAAGGAAGCAGGTTTTGATCTAGTGGCATGAAGGAAACATTTATGGAAGCCAAGAAAAGCTTCCCTAAGGCATCTACTTTAGGAAGTCAAAACAAAGCAGCAAAAACTAGTGCACTTACAAAGGTTGATCCCTCTGTACTTACCACATTCTTGGAAACTTGCATGAAACTTCTGCATGATAGCAAGGCTATGAAAGGTCTGCAGGAGTTGATAAAAAAATGTGTTGGTAAATAAAATGCTCCTAATGGACACCACGTAGTATGAAAAATTGGAAAACATAAGGCAAGAACAGGGCATGAGATGAGGCTCACCGCGGAGATATGAGATTATGAGATGGACCATGTTATTTTGGATCTAGGGTCTGATGCAAATATGTTGCCTAAAAAAACGTGGGAGAGGATGGGTATATCTGCACTACAATGGTCTCTGATCCAACTTAGAATGGCAAACCAACATAAGATCATCCCTATGGGACAGTTACATGGAGTAACAATAGATATTGCAGGTGCGAGCATGTTGGTTGATTTTGAAGTAATAGAGATCATTGATGATAGTAATTCATACCCCATCGCTCCTTGGAATTCACTGCGCCATTGATATGAATGGAGTAATCAACTTAAATAAGAGTACGATGTCATTTGAGAGGAAATCACTTCGGGTAGTAGTACCATTGGACCTTGCAGAGGGGTCGTGCTATACTGAACCAGTGCACGACTATGAGGAGAGTGATGATGACTTGGATCAAATCTACAAAATAATGATGTCAGATCAAGACCGAGAACATTCATGTACCTTGGATTTAGATGAAGAACTAGAGCATTGGAAGAATAGGTTGTATGAAGTATCTACATTGCATTGCAACATGATGACTAAATCATTGTGTTTGTCATCGGAGGTAAGAAATTTACCCTATTATGATGGTTTAACTGATGTAGATAAGTTTTTGGATGCCTTTGAACAAGAATTCCCTGAGGATCATTGCTTCCAAGCACTGGATTTGGCACTGTGTGCTATGCTCGCGCGATGGTGGGGTACACACAAAGACAACTTTTAGGAATGGCGAGATTACATGAGGATGATGAGGTTGTGATTTGGGCATCCTAAAATTTGACTGACTGATAAGTATAATGGGAGAAATGATCCATGTGATTATTTAGCAAAGTGGACTAAAGTTTATGGAATGGAGCTGCAACCAAAGTGGGTGCACTTGTTCTGTCATACTTTGGATATAATCCCTATGAATTGGTACCTAGAAACAAAACTCCACCATGGAACCATGGAGTGAGATATATTAAGGGAAGGATTCTTAATGACCTTTATTTTTGAAGATAGGTTCAAAAGCATTGATGAAGCTCTACAGGAGGTCAAGGCAACATTCTTCATGATACCACAGGATCCTTTGGATTTGGTTTAGCCATATTGGAGCACCCAGCTGTGCTATATACTTGAATGCTATAATGTGACTGCTGAGGGGGAGGATGAAGATCCATGAAATATCAATATTCTAGAGGTAGAAGGCCATTGCAAAGTTGAAGGCTCGCAAATGGAGAACCTAGATATCACCACGGTATTGAAAACCAAGCAGGTAAACATTGGTACTGAAGCAAAGCTAAAATTTGTGAAGATCAGGGACTACTGGAATGATGCCACAGTGGATAAAGTTCTTGAGCTACTCTGCCAGTACCATGATAGTTTTCCTACCAAGTTTTTGAACCTAAAAGACATCATAAGAGAATTGGGTGTGATGAAAATTACTTTTAAACTGGATGCAAAGCCTATTAAGCAAAGGCCATATCGCCTTAATCCCAAGTACAAGGAAAAGCTCTGCTTGGAGTTGGATAAGATGCTGAGGCAGGCATTATCAAAACTGTGGAGGAATCTGACTGGGTGAGCCTGATGGTGGTTCAAGAAAACAAACAGAAGGGAGAAATAAGGATTTGTGTGGATCTCAGGAAACTTAATGATGCCTACGTCCATGATCCTTTTCTGACATTGTTCACTGATGAGGTATTCGATAACATTGGAGGGCATGAATCATACTCATTCACTGATGGATTTCCGAGATACCATTAGATCAAGATTGCACTAGAGGATAGGAGAAAAACAACCTTCGCGACTGAATGGGGTTGTTTTTAGCATACTATCATGTCGTTTGGACTCAAGATTGTGCCTACGATATTCTCTCGTGTAGTTATAGCAGCATTTAAAGATATCATCCATAAGTTCTTGGAAGTGTATTTTGATGACTGGACAATGTTCAGCTTAGTGAAGTGCCATGTAGCAAGCCTGCACTTGATGCTAGATGTGTGTCGCAGATACCAGATCTCGCTGAACCTGAAGAAGTGTATGTTTTGTGTCCCCTTTAGCATCTTGCTGGGTCATGTGGTGTGTAAGCAAGGGCTCATGATGGACCTTGCCAAGATCGTGGTGATTGTAAATTTGGAGGCCTCGAGAAGTGTCAAGAAGCTACGCGCAACACTTGGGCATATAGGATACTACAGGAAATTCATCAAGGCTTATGCCCAGATTACCACGCCTATGGAGAAATTGCTTTAGAAGGATGCTACATTCCATTGGGATGAATAATGTCAGTGTATTTTGGATGTATTGAAGAAGAAGATGGTCACCACATTGATCTTGGTCTTCTCGGATTGGAAAAAGGAATCCCACGTACATGTTAATTCTACGTGCATTGTGTTGGGAGCAGTACTAACATGGGTTGGTGAAGGAGAGTTGGACCACCCTATAGCATTTTCATGTAGAAAATTATCAAAGGTCGAGAAGAATTACTTAATGACTAAGCGCGAAGGATTGGCTATGGTATACGCTCTTCAAAATTTTAGGCACTACTTGTTGGAAGGTCACTTCAAAATGTAAGCAGGTCATTCTAACTTGAAATACCTGATCAATAAGCCTCTGTAGGCGGGGGGGGGAGATCTGCCAATGGCTACTTCTATTTCAAGAATATGATTTTGAGGTGATTATGAAACTCAGTAGGTTGAATGCAGGACTTGATCATCTATTGCAAATCAAAATAGGGGAGGAGCCTACTAATTTGGAGGAAGGATTGCCTGATGTGTAGCTCTTCATATTGCGTGTAGCAAATAACCACTTTGTAGATATTATCCACTTTTTAACTATAGGAACAACACTAGAAGGTTATATCGGTTAGAAAAGAAGGAACTAGTGGTGCATGCGGTAGATTTTTCATTGATTGCTAGACATTTGTATAAGATGGGTGATGACGAGATCTTGCGAAGATATGTGCCTAACTTTAAGATAAATAGCATCCTCATGGAGGGGTTGCAGGGAGACATTATGCAGGAAAGGCTATGGCATAAAAGATTTTGCACATGGGTTTTTGTTGGCCTATGTTGCATAAAGATTCCAAAGTGTGTTGTAGGGCATGTGATGCATGTCAGAGGATAAGTAGACCATCGCGGAGGGACGAGCTACCACTGAGTCACCATTTATCATTGCATCCATTTGAAAAATGAGAAATTGACTTCCTAGGGCCAATTCAACCCCCAAGCAAGTGTTGGGTATACAACCAAAGTCCCACATTGACTAGAAGTGGGGAGGATCGTGGGTATATAAAGATGGACAAATATCACCATTGGTATGAGGCCTTTCAGAGTAAAAGCCCAAAAACAAATCCATGAGGGCTTAGGCCCAAAGTGGAAAATATCATACCATTGTGGAGATATGTTGTGTTGAGAGTTCCTACAAGTGGTATCAAAGCCATCCCCCGAACTTAGCCAAGTGGATGAATCCTCGGAATGCCGAACGAAGGTGGTGGGCCCTCGTAATATCATGATAGGATCCATGGATGAGCTCAGTTAGATAGGCGGTGTGCTCTGGATTCTTCATGGACGTGTCCTAGTCCCAACACGGTGAAGAGGAGTTGACTTGGGATAGAGCAAGCTCTCGAGGCAGGTGGTGCTCCATGTAAGGCGTGTGCTTCCAATGCCAGGGGGGGCTCCCAAAGGTCGCAGCCACCCCCCCCTAGACCCCCCCTGCAGCGAATATTTTACAGGCGGCGTTGTCGCCCCCATTTTGAACTGGGGTCCAATGTGGTGGTACTTTTGAATATAGAAGATAATCAGGCTCCACACCCAACAATATCCCACTTGGAGACTGATTGTAGAAACTCCACCGCTGCTCCATTTTCTGGACAATGACTCCTCTTTGGACCTGGCTGTTTCTCATCTTCATCGTCATCCTTGCAGACCAACTAAAACTGAGCATATTCTCAGTTTCTCCCTGGTTACAACTTTTGTTAGCATATCTGCAGGGTTCTGGCTAGTGTGTATCTTTTCCAGCTTCAACTCTCCATCTTCCAACACTGATC
>APFE030188153.1:67925-94596 GCA_000404065.3 Pinus taeda | reverse complement strand
AATAACAATATAATATAGCTACCATCATTTTGCTTTTTTAGATAAACACAATGATCAGAGTGACATCTAGTATAACCTTGTTCAGACATAAACTTGTCAAATTTTAGATAACACTGCCTTGGAGCCTGTTTTAAGCCATACAAGCTCTTCTTCAACCTGCACACAAGTTTCTCCTTCCCTTTCACTTCATATCCTTGTGGCTGCTGCATATATATCTCTTCCTCCAAATCCCCATGGAGAAAGGTTGTCTTTACATCTAACTCTCAAGATGCAAATCTTCAGCTGCTACAAGACTCAAAATAGTTCTGATTGAAGTCATTTTAACAACAGGAGAAAATATTTCATCAAATCAATACCTTTCTTCTGTGCAAACCCCTTCACCACAAGTCTAGCTTTGTACCTCTGTTTTCCTCCATCTTCTTCCTTCAACCTGTAAACCCATTTATTCTTCAATGTAGTGTTTCCTGCAGGCAACCTGACTAAATCCCAAGTCTGGTTATGCATTAAGGAGTCCATCTCTTCTTCCATGGCTACCTCCCACTTCTTCCTGCTTTCAACCTGCATTGCTTCTTCATAACATTCGGGTTCACCGGAATCAGTAAACAATAAATAATATAATGAAGGAGAGTATCGTTCAGGGGGTCTACTTATCCTGGTAGATCTTTTAACACCGCTTTCAGGTGTTTGGGGTGCCTGTTGTTGTTGTGGTGGTTGCTGCTGTTGTGGTTGTTGATTATTATTATTTTCAGGCACCTTTAATTTTTCAGTGATTTCATCAAGAACTGTGTATTCCTTGTTTTCCTTTTCTTGTTTCTTTTCCTGCAACTGATTCTTATACAAGACCTTTTCATTGAATATTACATCTCTGCTCCTAATGATTTTGTGATTTTCATAATCATATAAGCGATAACCAAAATCATTAACACCATATCCAATAAAGTTACATTTCTTTGACTTTGCTTCAAGCTTTGTTCTATTTTCTTTATCAATATGGACAAAGGCCTCACAACCAAAAGGATTTAAAATAGAGTAGTTTACCTTTTTACCTGTCCATGCTTCCTCTGGAACACCACCATGCAAGGAACTTGAAGGCCCTCTGTTTATTAGATAAACAGCAGCATCTACAGCATCTGCCCAAAACTGTAAAGGCAATCCTGCATGCAATCTCATGCACCTTGCATGCTCCATGATTTTCCTGTTCATCCTTTCTGACACACCATTTTCTTGTGGTGTTCTTCGAACTATCTTCTCTCTGCGAATTCCATGCTCTAAATAGTACCTATCAAACTCTCTGCATAATATTCACCTCCATTGTCTGATCTAAGACACTTCAATTTCTTTCCCATCTCAATCTCAACCAAAGCTTTCCATTTCTTAAAAGTATCAAATACATCAGATTTATTCTTAATACAATAAATCCAAGTTTTTCTAGTTGCATCATCAATAAAAGTAACATAATAACGAGAGCCACCGAGAGATGATACCTGAGCATGCCCCCATACATCTGTAGGCACAAGCTCTAATTTTTCATTCTTATTTTCTTTCCCAACTCTGAGAAATCTGACGCTCTTCTGTTTTGCATAAATGCAATTCTCACAGAAGTCCAAATCAACATTCTTCAATCCGGGAAACAAATTCCTTGAGTGAAGAATCTTCATCCCTTTTTCACTCATGTGTCCAAGCCTATGATGCCATAATGCTACATCTACTCCTTTAGAAGTTAAAGCATTAACGGAGTTAGAAATACCATTGCATAAATACAATGTACTAACCTTTTCGCCTTTTGCTATTACCAGGGCTCCTTTGGTGACCTTCCAAGATTTATCAACGCACTTCAACCCATAGTCTTTTGTAGAATCTCAGACCTTGTCACTTGATCCATGGCCTTAACCATTACTACTTGCTACCATCGACTAGCAGGCCATTTAGGGGAAACCTCGATCTAAACTTGAGATCTACACCATATTTGACTTTATGGAAGCGCGCAACCACTGAATCTACAGCTTCAAACATCAGATTGGACAGATCTAATCAAATCACTCTCTTTCCACAATGTTTCAACATCATGAACGATATTGGCTAATCAAATGATCCATGATCTTACAAGGGAACTGGCTCTGATACCAATTGTTAAAAAATTTACCCAAGAACACAAATTAATTATAGAGAATCATTGAGAGAAATAAATATAAAAATAACTAGAAACAACCATAAACACATAAACACACATGTTTATCTGGGAAAACCCCAAATCCGGGAAAAACCCAATCATAATGAAATTTCATTATCATGGCCAATCCAGCCAAGTGAGCCTTCACTGCTCACCTCAAGGCCCTTGCATTACAATGAAGTCCTTCCAGCCTTTTATAGGCTCCATTACATATAATACCATGGGAAGAATACCATGGGTGCACAATACCATGTGCCCCAAAACCATCATTGTTTAACCCGGTCAACTTTGACTCTATTCTGAGTCAAGTTTACCTAACACCCACGTGTGCTTCCAATGCATTGGAGTGGAGAATCCTAGTTGATAGAGAGTGGACGGATGGATAATCGTTTGAGGGGAGGCTCGATGGTCCTTTGTTCGAGGGGAGGATTGTTGGGTATACGACCAAAGTCCCACATTGACTAGAAGTGGGGAGGATCATGGGTATATAAAGATGGACAAATATCTCCATTGGAATGAGGCCTTTTGGAGTAAAAGCCCAAAAACAAATCCATGAGGGCTTAGGCCCAAAGTGGACAATATCATACCATTGTGGAGATATGTTGTGTCAAGAGTTCTTACAACAAGAAGATAGGTGCATGCTATATCATCACAACGATGGAGTACCTAACTAGATGGGCAACAACACAGTCGGTGAAGGATTGTATAGGTGATATGGCAACGAAGTTCTTGTTTGAGTATGTGTTAATTATATTTGGCTACCAAAAAGTATTGATGAGGGATCGGGGTACTCACTTCCTAAATGAAACAATCAATGAGCTAACTGAAGAGTTCCTTGTTTATCATCAAAAGAGAACATCGTATAATCCTCAGGCTAATGGAACAGTTGAGGCCTTCAATAAAATCTTGGAGAATGTGCTAACAAATATTTGCAATGCGCAACGAAATGACAGAATGCATGCCTACTTGCAATGCTATGGGTGTAAAGGACCACTTGAAAGAAGCTGATAGGACAAATGACTTTTCGATTGGTCTATGGTGTAGAAGCTATAATGCCTATGGAATATATCGCGCCTAGTCTATGTAGAGCAACTTTCACAGTTATGGTAGATCATGAAGCCTTTGAAGATTAGCTAGCACAACTGATGGAGCTTGAAGAAGACAAGTTCTTGGTTGGATTCCATCAGCAAGTACAAAAGGAGTGTGAAAAATCATGGCACAATCGACACATCGAGCTACACACATTCAAGGTAAATGATTTTGTATTTTTTATGATAGCAAGTTCACTAATAGGGATATTTCAGATGCACTAGCTTGGACCATACGTTATCAAAGAGATTACAGATGGAGGTGCAGTTCAGCTCACGAAGCTTAATGGAGAACCATTTTCTGGGAAGGGTGAATGGTAGTCAATTGAAGCCATATATAGGGGATCCAACTCAATGACTATATGACGACAGGATAGTCTTAGTGCTCCAGGTAGTTGCAAGGGAGCATGGGACCATAAACTATGCTGCTTGGGTTGGAGGACTACAAAGTAGGAGGGTTGTGCAGAATATGATGAAGTTACAATATAAAATGTTGTGTGAAGGGAGCTGTGCTACGAAGGGATATGTCACACAACACAGCCAGAAAGTGACCATTAGAGTCACTGTTCATGATTTGACAGCTAGGATACGGTTAAGAGGAGTGGTTGGATGACATTTAAGGCTAACATCTTTGAAGATCTGCCGCCAAACTAGCATTAATGATCGAATTTTGGGGGGAACAATTAGATTTGAATTAAAAAATCCCTATAAATTATGCCTTCCGGTCTAACATCAACCACTTTGCACACTTAGAGTTTTTGAGTCGAGTTGTTTGCTTCTTACGAGCTATTCGTTCTTTGAGGATTTGGACGTGAGCCCTACGTTTGCCAATTTACTCGAGTTAAACCATAAATTTATCCTCGAAACCATGTTAGGTCCGAGCCCTACTGAGACTATGAGCACCAAGGGAGATATGACATCAGAAGGAGCTACTCTAGACGTGGTGAGCATGGAGGCTTCGGCTCCTATGCCTATGGCGCTGAGGTTTCCTAAGCCAAAGGCTAAACCAGTTTGAGAAACCCAGAAGCCAAAGAAGGATAAGCATAAGAAGACAGTGTTAGTATGTGAGTCACCCAAAAAATACTTGGCCACTCAGAAGAAGAAGAAGGACAAGTAGCCTAAGAGGGTTGTCGATTTGGATGCTAGGGAGGGACAGGGCACTGAAGACATAGACAATGAGGTAGTAGAGCCCATTACTAAGTTATCCAATTACATCCTTCCGTGAAAAGGGAAGACAAAGGTCACCAAGGACCCAAATGCTAACAAGTTTGTCACCTCTACACCCTTGCTGCCAGAGCAGGTTCCCTGTGAAGGTATGAGACTCACGTGGATCCCCCCGCTAAAAATGGAGGATTGGGACCTAGGGGATCATCATAGGTTCCCACACCTAGTGACCAAAAATTACATGAAGCATCTGTACTACCAGGATTCAAGTATCACTAAGTTGGAGACAATGGAATGGATCCGTGGAGTGGAAAATTCTGATTTGTTGCACCTATTATGCATGCTCCACTATCACTGCACTAATATTAACACCACTAGTGTGTGGTATTTACTTACACTCATGAATGATGGGTGCTTATGGCTTGGTGCACCTATACCCATTATGGATATGCTCATCCACAGGATCATGTACTTGTCGAACGAGGGTTTAAATCTGGCCAAGGAGTTTGGTGGCAAGGCAGAAGAAAAAGACTTGGCAGATAAATGAAAAAGGAGTTTGAACTGGTGAAGAAGTTGCGTGGCTATTCCATTACATCCATCAACGATCCCATGGTGTAGATTGCTACACAAATCCTGGCAGGAAAAGTAATGAGAAATTATTGCGCGAATGAGGTTCCAGTGCCTGTGGTATCATTAGTTGCACAATTTTCCAAGGGTTTTCAGTTTAATTGGTCATGATACTTATGCAGTGAGTTCCTTGTGAACTTTTTCAAGGTCTAGGATGAGACCAAACCATTCCACTATGCGTGGTTGCTGCTTTCAATCATACTGGTCACATGGGAGCTACTAGAGGACAACCAATTTCCTCCAGTAAAGGAAGGATTTCCAGAGGCTACGAAGTTTGTCTCTTTGTGGGTCATGAAGGATCTCATGTGGATCACTGAAACAAATATTTTCTAGGTGCTGATGGTGTCTAGTATCCACATGGGCATCAATCAGTAGCCAAGGTTTTCCCTGACCTTGTACATAAAAATATTTCTATGTGTCATGTTCAAAGCATACTTCCACCGCGTCTACATTTAGGGGTGCAAGGACCCGCAATAGAAGTGGTATGAGTTTTCCATACTTGGTTAAAGATCACAACATATAGGAGGTGATCAAGCATTGGCCAGTAGAGCGGTGCACCCCATCATATTTGGATGCAGGAACTAGTAAGTGCACGAGCATCTCTGCTGAGAAGAAGAGGAAGGATGTAGCATAGTAGGCTATGCAAAAATAGGCCATACAGTGGAAAAAGGAAGCTACAAAAAAGGATCAGATGGAAAAGGAGTGCATTGTAAAGGAGAAGGTCGAGCAAGAACAACACAAGTCCCAAAGAAGTGATAAGTCCCCTTTACCTACCACAGAGAAAGATGAACAATGTGAGCAATGAGGTGGAAGTGATAAGGGGAAGAGCTCCCCATTTTGGCTATGGAAGCACAAAGAGAAGTAGTAGGAGGGGTCGCACAAGAAGTAGAATTCAGACAAAACACAGGTGGATCCCATAACATTGACAGAGGATGATCTCGATGACATTGGTGACAAAGTGCGGGATACTACAACCAAACTATTGTAGTAATTTGAGCAACAATACATGAAGATGGTAGGGAGTGTCTATAAGGATCTATGTGAACTGCAGATCCAAACTAGCAAAATAAAGGTGGGTGTTAGTCAAATGAGCACCGCACAAATGAACCTGGCACCAGGGAGAAGTTAGGTTGTAGAACTGGTAAGGAAAGTGGACATTCGAATAGTAGCTCTACTGAAAGGGTCTCTATGCATGGAGTTTGATGATGATTGGGTCATATTAAGAACCCTTCAAGATGTTGCGCCAAACATTGTAGCACTCCACAACAAATTTCTTCACGCACTGCAGGCAGGAGCAACAGAGGAATTGAGAACTCGGGAGCAATGCACTCTCAGTTTAATCAGGAAGTACCAGGTGAAAAATGAACATATGATCGCTGAGAAGACATAGGCCCTAAAAGAGAGATATATTATCCAGGCACAAAGTTCCAAACTGGGGGTTGTAGTAATAGAGACATGAAAATTAATGTCAAAGTTACACATACCAGAGGACGCACAACTAGAGGCCAAGATTTGAAAATTAGTTGCAGGCAGTCGCAAAGCAAAGGTAGAGGTTGCAAGAGTTCAATTTGAACTCAACATGAAAATTACGGAGCTACAGCTCAAATCATAGCCTTCTGTTGAGCAGTAAAAAGGGTCTTTTTAACCCCTATTTAACCTACATTAATTATCAATCTAGGTACAATTTGTTATATCAAGAGTGTACTCAGTCTGAGGTGGTCACTTGTCAAGAGTAATGCTAGTAGTATAGTGCTTTTACAAAAGTAAACAAATGCTGGAAACAAACTATAATTGTAATGACAAGAAACTTAAATGCTTTATACTATATCATTCACTTAAGAAACTACAATAATCATCAATGAAGGATTTAGTAATGATAACTCTTTCCTTTGTAAACTGATGCAAATGAAAAGAAATCAAAGAGAAGATCTCCAATCTAGGAACTAGGCAGCAATAGTCAATGTTCACTACAGTTGCAGATCATTCTATTCACACCAAAGCAAATACTTGAAATGACAATTCAATTGACAGAAGAGGAACAATAACTAATCTATTGAAAAGATCAAACAATAGAGCTTAACCTACAGGAATAAATCAAGCAGCAATTGTAACACAAAGGAATTGAACCGTAATATTTAACTAGTAAATGAACTGAACAGTAATCCAAGAATGGAACAGCAAACCTAAGCAAGTCTATGAAATAGTGAAGAACAAACTAAAACAAATGTAAACACACAACGAATCTAGAATGATAGAGTCAGTAATCTAAGTTTAGCATCAGAAGTATTAACCGCGGTTATAAGGGAACAACAGTTGCGATGGTAATGGATTAGTAATCCGAATGAACAACAATCACAGTTATAGGTAAACCATAGATAAATGAAAAACAATACCAATCTGTAAATGAACACCAGTGTTACTCCGCAAATGAACAATACTTATTAATCTGTAAATGAATAGCAATGTCAATCTGTAAATGAACATCAATGTCCAAATTAGACAACGCAATATGATTTTAGAAGGAACAACTTAACATTTTCAGTTCAAATAATAGTCTCACTATTCAAATGCAAATTCAATATAACAGAGCAAGTAAATGAAATATCAAGGAACAAGAGATTACTAAATAAAGAAAATCTGGGAAATCAAACCACACACAACTTGAAATCGGAAAATAATGATACAGAAAAGAAGTGATCCACTAGGGTCAGGCCCTTAGCACTAGCGACGCATTGCTGCAATTACTCCAGAATCAAAGACAGAACAACAACGAAGTTGATGTATTAATCAAGAAAATAGAGTTACAGTAATCGCTCTCGAAAGAGAGTCGATGATCAAAGTTCAAATTGCAACAACAAATTCTATAAATCAACAACAATTTGCCCTTGGGCTTGTAGCACTATCCCTTTTTATAATGGCGAGGTGGAAATACCAAAAATACAAATATCCTTAAGGTAGCGATCCCTCAAGATCAAATTATCCTGAGGGATTCGCTATATCTTTAATCTTTAGTTAACTTTTCGTCCTCTTGCACTCATATTGTGTTTCTTCTTCTTTTTCGGGGCTCATGCACGCTGATGTCTATTGCCTCGTCTGGATGTGGTTTCCTGTCAAAGGGACAACAATTGGTTTTGCCTTGTCTTTTCCTCCGAAATGGCGATCTTCCATTTTCTTCAATTTCTGCATAGAAAAAGGCATCAATTAGCCATTTTACATTAATCATAATTCCCCTTAAATTTATCATAATCCTTTATCATATACCCATCTTAGAATGTAAAGAAGTTATGAATTCAAGGAAAAGATAAAGAAATAAGTGGTAATTACATACCTTTTCTAATGCTCAACACACACCCCCTACTTACCCTTTTTCATGCCCTCATGAAAACATTGTAATTGACATGCAAGGAAGTTAGGGAATAGGTTGGAGAAGGATTCTCAGTCAGTGGTCTACAACCATGATTCCTAGCTAATATTTCAAAAATATGCCATGTCTGACCTTCAGGAAATTCATATAAGGCTCTATATCCTGGTGCAGGATACCAAATGATTGGACTTTGGAACCTACAACCTAACCAAGACGGGCCTTCTATCAAGATGAGGTCATCATAGATAACCAAGCGGTAAGCAGTTAGTTTAAAATTTTCATAATTGAATGGTTCTTTGTTTTGGATATTTTGATTGGAAGTTTGGTATCGGATTTTAGTTGCTGCTATGGCTAGGTCTTTGATTGTTAGGAAGTATTCTACCCCTTGCTGGATGACTACTATGTGGATAGGTCCCAATGACTAGATTAGACCCTGCGCTCTCATTAATCTCCTATGTTTATTCCATAGATGCAATGGGTTTCTAGGTTCACCCCTTACCCACAAATCTAACCCATTCTCCTGTCTCTAGAAGGTATTGTAGGCTTTAAGCCACTTTATCTGATTAATAGCAAAACAAATAAACACCTGAAGCTGGATATCTCCCACAAAAGGGCTAGGGTTCTTTTCCATTTCTCCATCTAACACAAGATTATGTAAATAAAACTCACATAACAATCATTGAACTTTCACCCTGTAGTGCTTACAACAGTTTATGAAATCATCAATGGTTTTTATCTCTATAGGCACCCCTACCTTGACAGCCTTGATTTTCAATTGTAAATATCTTTCCATAAAAAAAAGCATAGTTTCTGGCGAGTGCCCTACATGCTAGAACATCAATATATAGAGAGCATAAGTTATCCATTTGATTCATAACTGTGTCTAGTCTATGGGTTACATTTTTAACTTTCTCCTCTACCCTTCACCATGCATCAAACGCCTGGCTTTATGATGCATTGATGTTCTTTAGCTGTTGTTGTAACTTCTGATATTTCTCTTGAGGAACAATTTCCTCTAGGAGCTTTTCTATCATTTGTTAGGCATGTGCCAGATCTTTTTGCAACATTACTATCCTTGGGTCATTATCCATCATGACATTTTTGGGCTGGAGATCTACTTGGATCTCCTTATTGCGACATCTGGTTTTTATAGTCTATGTTTCCTTCTCATGAACTGTCAATGACTCTGTTTGGAATTCCTTATCACAAGCTGGTGTGTTGTCTGTTTGTGCTTCTACATTTGTAACAGCCACATGTTATTCCCTGCAGTCCTGAATAATGGTTTTGACTTGAGTCCTCTTGATCTTTTACTTATGGGATTTTTCCTGGGTGGCTACATGCTTTACCCCATGGGTTCTTTTTGAATTCTTCCGCATTTTTAGGACCCTTATTTGTCGGCGAAGTTTCTTAATTATATTAAGCAATCTCTGTTGTTCCTTTCGCAACCTTTTAATTTCATTTTCTTTCCTAGAAGGAACAACTATTACTTTTCTTGGGCCTGGGCTCTGTTTTTCAGGGATTGCATCCTCACCTTGGACAATTCCCATGTTTCCTTCTTGGAACACTTCTTCAGTGTTCTATTGATCAGGTTTTTCAGGGGTAGAAACCCTGGTTTTTTTTGTTGTCTCCTGGGTAGCTTCTTCTTCTATTTCTCCTTCATCGTGCATTTCTTTGGGTGTACTCTGACTGAGAGTAGAGTATTCCTGAGACTGTTCTTCTTCTTTATCCTCGTCACCCTTCTCACCATATGCACTCTTATCATGAGTAGAGTGATCCTAGGATTGTTCTTCTTCTTCCTCTTCGTCACACATTTCCTCAGATGCACTCTTATCATGAGCAGAGCATTCCTGCGGCCCTTCTTCGCTATCGGGGTTGAGTGGGCTGTGAGGTTGGACATACTCACCCATGTTGGCCAAAATTTGGGCCAATTCATCTTCTTACAAAGGGTTTCACAGTGGACTTTCACTATGTTGCTCTGCTTCCTCCCCTTCTTCCTGACTGGATTGCTTAGTTTCCTCTTCTAGATCCTCTTCCTTGTTTTCCTCTATTTCTTCTTCATTTTCCCCTCCTTCAAGATTTGGGGGTTGTTCATCTTTTGAATCATGTATTTCTACCAGCTAGCTACTATTTCCCTGGGGATTTCCCAGCATTCCTCTGCTTCTTGCCAGTCTAATAGATTGTCTTCGTTTCGATGGTCTAATTGATGTGCTAGCAATGTGTTTTCATTTCGGAATAGGCAAGGCCAGTCCCCCATCTATAGAGAAGATCAATTCTTCCCAACTACTCTGTCGTTGGGCAAGACTGTAACTAACTATCAACTGAATTAAACCATGATGGCTTACTACTGATTCTACATGGTGATATTTTCTTATACTTTAGGCAACATCATGAAATAAAAAATTTAAGAATGCATGCAAATTCACAGCACATTTTTGTTTTAACACAACTAACAGTGTGAGATGGCTTGGTCTTACTACATCTTTTCTGTCATCAAAAGTAATGTAGCTTTGGATAATTCTAGCCAATTCCGCCCAAGGCTATCCTAGGGTTGCCGACAGGGACTCCTTTTCCTTTGACAGTAAGTTTCTGCCCTTCATCCTGAAAGATGGTTATAGCATCTTGCAGTCTCACCTTTTTTAGGGTCCATACTGGTCCGACAATAGGCAGTCCCGAAACTTCAGCAGTTATCTCATCTGTTACTGCTATTTGTCTCCCTCTCACCATGGAATGATTTTCCTACAAATTCTGTAGAAATTCAATTTCCACCATCTGATTAGATTTCTATAGACAGTTACGGTAGGCTATCCATCGTGCCCTTACTAAGATTTCGTGTGCAGCGTTAGAGACCATTAACACTTATGGCTCGCTGCGAATTGATCTGCCTCCCATTCTGTTTAAGCTTAGCACACTATGAAAAACATAGAGATGACGATGGAATAGAAAGCTGTTCAAATTTTAGATTGTTGTTAAAAAAAACACAGAGAAGATGATGGAACAACAAGCTATTCAAACTTTAACTCACTGTTAATTTTTATAGAGCAACACATAAATGGCGTTGGAACAATAAGCCATGCATGTTGGGAAATACAATACCGTTAGACTTGCTATTCCCGAGTTTTGATTAAGTCATAATACCTCCTAATAATGAGCTGACACATATGCCAGTGAATTATGGAGATCACCCGCACCCCCCTACAATGTGATAGGCCATCCTCGGCTATCAAATAAAGGAGCAACATGCTGAACTACAATCATACAGTGGAATAAAGGAATAGTGTATAGATATATGACATGTTTACAAAAATGAGCAAATTACTGAAATCAAGGCTTATGATGGAAATCGCTAATAAATATGGAAATGTCGTGATATGATGCAAAAAATAGAGGTTAGGATAGTTGACGTGAGTAAAAGTTCTTATGCGATCATTATCCACTTTAACCATTAAGATTGATTTATAAATGATTTTCATGTATTAAAGGTTCGAAAGGGTTATTTGACATTATCTCATTTGAAATCACTATAGATATATAAGAAGAATGGTTTATAATGACTATTGGTGTATGAAAAGTATGACTTCAATACCATCAGCAGAGCTCTGCTACCCACAGGTGTCCATAACCTTGACAGAGTTGCTTATTTCACCCTTAGAACCATAATCCTTTGTGTATGCCTAGGAAAGTGTTGTGCGATGTCAGAATGGAGGCTGTTATGCTGGCTTGGTAACTAGATGAATCATAATGCCATTCACCAAGAAGGAGTGAAAGGTGGACAGGCCGGCTCATGATGAGACCTCATGTTCCAAGGAATTTTTATTTTTTTGATGTGCCTCTTGGATCATATCCTTAGTGTGGTGGCCATAGTGGGAATGCCACTTCACTTTCTTCCTTATGATCATGGTAGGTTGGCTCTTGATGAGACCCACTATCCTTCATCTAACAAACCATGTTAAGAGTAGGGATGGTGGAAGAAGTCTGAACATCTCAATAGAGGAAAATATGCCCTAATTCTTATTCAATAATAATGATCAAAGAGAACTATGGGGATTTAGGGAGAACCATCATGATAAGAATAATCAATCAAATTGGTGTTAGTGAAAATAAAGATAGCAAAGTGATATAAGTAGTTGTTGTCCTTTCTTCTTTTCTCTTATCAATTCAAAGCAATTTCTCTACAGATAATGATTTTTCTTTGGTTTGTTGATTTCAGTATGCTCTAGTTTTTGTATTCTTGCATAAATGTATAGCTGTGTCTTAAATGACCATCACTCAAAAAAATACTCACACATACACACCAAAAGAAGAAAAATGCACTCAAAAAGTTTTGTTCTTTAGATGGAACAGTTGTTGTTTCTTTAGAGGGATAGCAAAAGAATATTTGCACATAAAAACTAGAGTTCCTTTAAGAAGAACAACAAGCAAAAGAAAAACATATGCGAAATTGTTGTTCCTAAAGGGGAGCAATAGTTTTTCCTTAATTGAAATAGAAAATAAAGCAAGTGCGAAACAAAAATGCGGAAATGATGTTTCTTTGGAAAGGAATAGCGAAAAATGAAAGTATTGTTCCTTCGGAAAGGACAACAAAAATGCAGAAGTGTTGTTCCTTCAAATTGGAACAACAAAATGTGAAAGTGTTTTTCCTTCGGAAAGGAACAACAAAAATGCGGAAGTGTTGTTCCTTCGGAAAGGAACAACAAAACGTGAAGTGTTGTTCCTTTGGAAAGGAACAACAAAAATGCAGAAGTGCTAACGTGAAAGTGTTGTTCCTTCGGAAAGGAACAACAAAAAGGCAGAAATGTTGTTCCTTTGGAAAGGAACAACAAAATGCAAAAGTGTTATTCCTTTGGAAAGGAATAGCAAAATGACAAAAATGTTGTTCCTTCGGAAAGGAACATCAAAATGCAAAAGTGTTGTTCCTTCAGAAAGGAACAACAAAACGGCAAAAATGTTGTTCCTTCAGAAAGGAATAGCAAAATGAAAAAGTGTTGTTCCTTCTGAAAGGAACAACAAAATGGAAAAAATGTTGTTCTTTCGGAAAGGAATAGCAAAATGCAAAAATGTTGTTTCTTCAAAAAGGAATAACAAAATGGCGAAAGTGTTGTTCCTTTGGAAAGGAACAACAAAATGTAAAAAAATTGCAAAAATGCAGAAATATGTACAGAAAGTAATTTACACAAACATAAAAGAAAAAGTTATGTACAAAATTTAAAAGCAATGAAATTACTTAGTGAACCAAAAGCAAGGAAGAATTATCTTCCTTAGCTAGAATATACATGTCAGAATCTTCTCGGAGTTGCTGGTAGAAGGATTCCTGAGTAAGAAGTTTATGGTACAGTCGCACTTGGTGGCCATTTGCTTTAAAGGTATGTCCAGATCCATCAATAGTAGTCAAAGTAATAGTGCCATTGTCATGCACTTTCTGGATTTCATACAGTCCAAGCCAGCGATTCTAAAGCTTTCCCAGAAAATCCTAAAACTTGGAATCGTATAGGAGTGCCCAATCTCCTTCATGGAAGATTTTCTTTTTGATCAGGGCATCGTGCCATTTTTCTCTCTGTTGTTGGATTAATGCAGTGTGTTGAAGAGTGAAGAGTCTAATTCCATCTAGCTCGTTAATTTGTTGTAGTCTATTAGTCTGGGCCTCCTTTAAATCTAGATGGATCTCCTGTGTTGTTCTCAACATTTGTATTTCGAACTCTATTGGAAAGATGGGTTCCTTCCCAAATACTAACTAATATGGCAAATAATTGATGGTGTTTCTCCACATTGTTCAGTATGCCCACAAGGCTTCCGACAGTCTTGTATCCCAATCACGTCTGTGTGATGTAATGGTTTTCGTTAATATTGCCTCTATCACTTTATTCGTTCTCTCTACTTGGCCATTTTCCTGTGGGTGATACGAAGTGGTAATCTTGTGCTGAATGTGGTAGTTTTTTAATGTTACAACAATTTTATTACCTACAAATTGTGGTCCTCTGTCTGTGATTATGTCTCTTGGGAGGCCATATCGCACAAATATTTGGAACAAGAAATGAATCACAGAGTCCTCTGTATCTCTTGGAAGTGCCTCTGCTTCAACCCATTTGGTCACATATTCTGTTGCCACTAGAATATATGTTTTTCAGTTTGATGATGGGTTGATCGGACTAAAAAAATAAAGCACCCAATGCTCAAATGGTTTGATTACTAGTTGTGCGTTTAAAGGCATTTCGTCGAACTATCTAGGGCATCTTACTTTTTGGCAATTGTCATAGGATTGGACAAATTTCTTCACGTCTTTAAAGATTGTGGGCCAATAATATCCTATTTGCAGAACTTTGTGACCAGTTCTTCGATCTGAAAAATGTCCTCCACACGTTCCGTCATGACAGGCTTTCAAAATGTCAAATATTTTTTCTTCACGGACACATCTTCTGATGTGCATATCTGCCCTTGTATGAAATATGTAGCCCCCAATCCAAGAAAATCGGGTACTACATTGCACAATATGTTTTCATTCATTGGGGGTCAGATGCTTTGGTAATTTACCTACTATTAAATAATTGGCAACATCAGCATACCAGGGTGTCTTGATAGTAACAACAAATAAATTTTCATCTGGAAATTGATCTTTGACTGTTGCTGCGTCCACTGGCTTCGGCATTCATGAGAGAAAATTAGCTACAGGATTCTCTTTCCCGGGTTGATCTTTTATTGTGATGTCAAATTCCTACAATAAAATCAACCATCTTGTTACTCTACCATTTGTAATTGGTTTATTTGCTAAATATTTTATGGCAGAGTGATCTGTATATAAAACAACAATATATCCAGTGATATAATGCCTAAATTTATTTACAACATGTATTACAGGTAAAAAGAAAAATTCAGTAACAGTATAGTTTAGCTCAGCAGGAGACAAATTCTTGCTAATATGATAGATTGCATATGGTTTTTTGTCTTCTTCCTACCCAAGGACTGCTCCAATAGCTGTGTCTGAAGAATCTGATGAAATTTGAAATGGTAGGTCCTAATTTGGGCCTTTGAGCACTAGGGCTGTTGACACAAGATTTTTTAGATCCTCAAAAGAATAGTCACATTTATCTGTCCAAACAAAATCAACATTCCCTGTTAGTGCGTATAGGGGTGCAACTATTTGAGAAAAATGTTCTATGAATCTCCTATAATATCCAGAAAATCCAAGAAAACTACGTACCTCTGTCTGTGTGGTAGGAGTAGGTATTAAGAAAATTATTTGAATTTTGGTTGGATCTACTTGTATTCTAGCTGCTGAAATATAATGACCTAGGATGAGTCCTTTAGTCATCATCATATAGCATTTTGAATGGCTCAAGCATAGCCTGGTGGTGATACATCGTTGCAACACCTTTTCCAATGTGTCTAGTGCTGGGTCAAAATCATCCCCATATGGTGTGAAATAATCCATGTATACTTCGAGCCCTTCATTTATTAAATCTGAAAAGATGCTAAGGATGGGACTTTGAAATGTGACAGAGGCATTGCATAGGCCAAAGGGTAAGACTCTATAGGCAAATGTTACCCAAGGATAGGTAAAAGTAGTTTTGTCTTAGTCTTCAGGGGCAATCTGAATCTGATTGTATCCACTGAAGCCATCCAAGAAAGAAAAGAATTTCTTTCTTGCTAATGTATCTAATCCCTGATCAATGAATGGAAGGGGAAAGTGGTCTTTCTAGGTTGCTTTGTTCAATACTCTATAATCTACACAAATCCTCCACTTCCATTCTTCTTTGGCGCCACTACTAGTAGAGAGACCCACTTGCTATTGGAGATTGGATAAATAAAGTTTACATCCAAAAGTTTTTGTAATTCAGTTTTCACAATGTCTTTCAGGTAAGGGTTGAGTCTCTGTTGGGGTTGGTGAATAGGTCTCGCATCCTTTTATGCATAAATGTGGTGCATACATAGCTAGGGATCGATTCCTTTCATATCTAGATAATCCCATGCAAAAGCTTCCTTGTATTTTCTTAGTAGTTGGACCAACTTTTCTTCTTGTTCAGGAGTCAGTTTGTTATTGATGTTCAAGGTTTTTCCTAGATAAATCTCTATAGTCTTTCTATTTGAAACAGAGGTAGTGGGTATTGCTTGATCATGAGTGTCTTTGAGAGGATCTTCGTCTAGTTCATTGTCAAATGCTGCCTCTATCATGTGACATTGTACATGGGATCTAGATTCAAATTGGTTAATGAAGTTGTTAATAACATCATCCTCTGTTTGATCTTTAAAATCAAGGGCATATTCTATGGTTAATGGGGATCGAATGTTTTCTGTGAGGTATGATACTAGATGTTTGTTAGTTTTTATTATTGTTACACTTGGCTGGGCTGGAGGGTATAAGGCTAGATTCTTGATAATACTCCCTCTAGTTATGGTCATATTGCCTTGGCAGAAGCCAATGTAAGCATTAGCGGTCACAGGCCAAGGTCTCCCTAAAATTAATGAGTTTCCATCAAGTCGTTTTTTGGGGTTCATTATCAAAAAGTCAACAAGATATTCCTAGGAATCAATGGAGACCATGACATCATGTAGTATACCTTCTGGCCTAACTACTGATTGGTCAACCAATTCTAATAAGGTGGAGGTTGGTTCTACTGATGTAATGCCTAGTTTTTGACAAGTGGTGGTTGTTAAAATATTAATTGTAGCCCCTAAATCAACTAAGGCATTTGAAAAGGTTTTTCCATTGATTTTCACTGTCACTATTGGATTTCCTGGGTCTTCATATTTGACAAGTTCTTCTCTTCCTAATAACAGATTAGATATGGTGCCATCTACTTGGACTATTGGGTTATTTGTTGTTCTCCTCCATGGCTTTTTTAGACATAGCTCTTTGATGGTATTTGCATATATTTTTATATCTTGGATAGCTTGGAGGAGTGGGATTTTTATGTACAAATTTTTTAGTTCTCCCAGAATATCAAAGTCAGTATGTTCTATAGGGTGCGGTATGATTAATCGTTTTGAGAATGGGGGAGAAGATGTGGTTGCTTGGTCATGAGTCTGTTGTCTGACCACATCTTCTTCTTGTAAGGGTTGTTCTGCGGGTAACTGATTTTCAACTTGAACACTTTTATCTCCCTCAGTTTCTATAATGCGCCTAGACCTTAATTGAAGGTCATTGCACTCCCTTAGATCAATTTCTAGTTCTTGTGTTTCAATTATTTGAATGGATTGAACCGGTCTGTTATTTGGGTTCGGGTTGGGTTGGGATGGGAGTTGCGATGTTAAGTTGGACTGGGGATTTTGTTGTAGTACTGGCAATGTAGGTTGAGGGAGTGGAATGGTTCCTGTTGGCTAATTCATCGGTCTTTGCCAGATTGTTTGCCAGGCTTGACTCTGCGAAGTGGGAGGGGACCATGTGTTGGATACACATTGTTTTGCCAATATGGTGGAGCATAGGGAAAATTTTGCTAGTTAGATTGGCTTGCTTGATTCAGCCATGGTGATGATGAAGGAAATGGTTATTGTGACCAATTTGAGAAGGGAGGTTGATTTTGCCACATTGTATTATATTGCTGAGCATAATATTGCAGAGGCTGGAAAGAAGAAGTGGGATCAGGAGACATATATGATTGTCGCGGCTGCCTTTGACGATGCTGATTAAGTAGGTACACTAGTTCTGGTTCTTCTTCCGCTTCTTTGTATGATGCTTTCAAACCAAGAAATGAGGGAAAGTTCTCTATGGCATGGTCTTTTGTACAGATAGCATAGACTTGAACTACATCCAGTGGGCACTCTTTGTGGTTGTGTTTCTTTCTGCACCTAGGGAAGAATATTGCTAGATTTTGCTCTGCTTCTGCTTGTTTCTGTTTCACTTGCATAATATCGAGCTACTTTGTCAGAGTCCCCAATATATCAGTTTTGAAATTATCCAATAAATTTCCAATTTCCACCCGAGTTACTCCTTCTCTAGAGATCTTGTTGTCCTTTGTGAACCTGCCATGTTCCACTGGTTTTAGCCTTGTGCCGCCTCATGAGCTCCTGATACATAGATCAATGATGTTAGAAAAATCTTCTTGATAGATGTCTCCTTTTCCCATAATGTTTAGTGTTTCAATCCATTGTTCATTCATGCCTTTAATTAATGTTGTTTTTAATACATTGTCAGGTAAGGGTAATGATGCATACAAAGATCTTTGAAGATTATACTGAAAATGTTCAACATATTCTTCTAGTGTCTCATTAGGTCTAGCTACCATCTGAAATATTTCATCTTTTAAATCTCTCAACCTATAATAATCCTGATATTTCTTCAGGAAGGGACCTTTCATCTGATCCCAGTCATTTATAACACCTCCACCTAACCCCATAAACCATCGTAAAGCAGCCCCTTTTAATGTAGAGGGAAATTATTTCAACTTTTGGGGATCGGTGATATAGTCATACCCCCTACACAGCACATCAAATTCAAACAAAAATGCATATGAATCTTCTGATGTTAAGCCATGAAATGTAGGGATATGCTGGAGAGGAATGGCCTTCATAGGTGCATTAACTACAGTATCTACAATGGGATATTGCAGTGTGGAGGTTTGGGGGGTTTGCTGGTTCTGGGCCATTTGGTCAAATATGTGCCAATAACCTTCTGGGATTTCTAGGAGGGTATTCCTAGGCTAGCTAGAAGGAGTAGGAATGGCCTTAACAACACTTCCTTTGTCCAGGATGATGAGAGTTCCTTGCTGAATTAATGCCTAGGGGGATTATAGCTCTTCAGGTTTTTGAGCTTCGTCCTGGATGACTTTTACAACACTTCCCTTATATGGGCTGCTTAATGGCTGAACTATTCCAAGAGGAGATCTCGGTTCTTCAGTTTCCCCTGTTTCTCCTTTTCCCTCACAAAGATTACTAAGGTTCCCTTATAATGATTTTGGGCTAGAATTCTCAATTTCTTGAAAATATTGCTCCTCTGTTTGGCTGTGCACCTCAGCAAAGGCTACAGATGGTGATCCTGTGGCCTAAAGGGAACTAGTAGGTTGTCTAGAAATAACTTTTCTAGGTCCTACTAAAGGCCAAGATTCTGTTTTTTTAAGGATTTCATCTATAAAGGTCGATCAGCCAAGGGTCACTGGCCCCTTAGCTTTATCAGGTTTGGGTAGAGGTTTAAGATTCTTTTTAGGCTTTTTCTGCTTAGTCATGCACACAAATCAAATGCCTATTTCTACCCAAAATAACAAAAAATCTGTAGGAAAGCAGGCAGGGGAGTAGGGCTGTTACATGCTCCGTATGCAGGTTCTTACCTTTCATTTTCAAAATCCAACTCTCTCCTAGTAGGTACTTAAACTACTCTCAAAAGAGACAAATGGCTACACTCTTCCCCGGCAGCGGCGCCAAAATGTTGAGCAGTAAAAAGGGTCTTTTTAACCCCTATTTACCCTACATTAATTATCAATCCAGGTGTGATTTGTTATCTCAAGAGTGTACGCAGTCTGAGCCAGTCACTTGTCAAGAGTAATGCTAGTATTATAGTGCTTTTACAAAAGTAAACAAATGTTGGAAACAAACACTAAATGTAATGGCAAGAAACTTAAATGCTTTGTACTATATCATTCACTTAAGAAACTACAACAATCATCAGTCAAGGATGCATTAATGATAACTCTTTCCTTTTTAAATTGATGCAAATGAAAAGCAATCAAAGAAAAGATCTTCAATCTGGAAACCAAACAACAATAGTCAATGTTCACTACAGTTGCAGATCGTTCTGTTCACACCAAAGAAAATACTTGAAATGAAAATTCAATTGATAGAAAGAGGAATATCAACTAATCTATTGAAAAGATCGAACAACAAAGCTTAACCTACAAGAATAAATCAAGCAGCAAATGTAACAGAAAGAAATTGAACTGTAACCTTTGACTAGTAAATGAACTGAACAACAGTCCAAGAATGCAACAACAAACCTAAGCAAGTCTATAAAATAGTGAATAGCAAACTAAATCAAATGTAAACACACAACGAATCTAGAATGATAGAGTTAGTAATCTGAGTTTAGCATCAGAAGTATTAACCACGGTTATAAGGGAACAACAATTGCGATGGTAATGGAACAATAATCCGAATGAACAACAATCACAGTTATAGGTAAACTGTAGCTAAATGAACAACAATACCAATCTGTAAATGAACATCAATGTTACTCCGCAAATGAACAATACTTATTAATCTGTAAATGAATAGCAATGTCAATCTATAAATGAACAACAATGTCCGAATTAGACAACTCGATATGATTTTAGAAGGAATAGCTTAACATTTTCAGTTGCAAATAATAGTCTCACTATTCAAATGCGAATTCAATATAACAGAGCAAGTAAATGAAATATCAGGGAACAACAGATTACTGAATAAAGCAAATACAAGAAATCAAACCACAGACGACTTGAAATCAGAAAATAATGATACAAAAAGCAAGTGATCCACTAGGGCTAGGCCCTTAGCCACCAGGGACACATTGTTGCGGTTACTCCAGAATCAAAGATGGAATAGCAATGAAGTTTATGTATTAATCATGAAAACAGAGTTACAATAATTGCTCTTTAAAGAGAGTCAATGATCAAAGTTCAGTTTGCAATAACAAATTCTATAAATCAACAACAATTCACCATTGGGCTTGTAGTGTTGTCCCTCTTTATAGGGGCCAGGTGGAAATACCAAAAATATAGATATCCTTAAGGTAGAAATCCCTTAAGATCAAAGGATCTTGAAGGATTCACCATATCTTTAATCTTTAGTTATCTTTTCGTCCTCTTGTGCTGATATTGCATTTCTTCTTCCATTTCCTGGCTCATGTGCTCTGATCGTGATTGCCTCGTCTGGATGTGGTTTCCTGTCAAAGGGACAACATTTGGTTTTTCCTTGTATTTTCCTCTGAAATGGCGATCTTCCATTTTCTTCATTTTCTACATAGAAAAAGGCATCAATTATTCATTTTACATTAATCGCAATTCCCCTTAACTTTATCATAATCCTTTATCATATACCCATCTTAGAATGTAAAGAAGTTATGAATTCAAGGAAAAGATAAAGAAATAAGTGGTAATTACATACTTTTTCTAATGCTTAACACCTTCAACTCCACCCAAGGTCACAAAGCAATGCAGAGCCACTATAAAAGAAGGAATGACCACGTTGGATGCCGCAGTTGCTGACTACTTGGTCTTATTCAAACAGGCAATGGAATTAGTGACGTCTCTGTAGGAAGACCAACCCTGCAAATGTTGAACACAAAATTTCGTGAGCTGCAGAAGTAGTATGATGAGGTCCGGGCGACGGCGCGCTCAATTCCTTCAACACAGTTCCTCGCCAAGTTACAAGATAGGAAGAAGCTCCGCACACAGATAGAAGCAACCCAGCAGAAGGATGTCATGCTTAAAGCAAAGTTGGGACCTTGGTTAGACGAAGCTTAGCAAGTAACAACCACCATTTAGGAGAAGCGGACGGGCTTCAAACAAACATAGCAAAAGATCAAGTTGGTCACGGAAGGTCCAGCTGCAGAACAACTCATCGAAGAAGTCAAGCAGGCAGTTATGCAGAGAGTTGTTGAAGTTGCAGTTGTGTAGGTGGAGCAAGGGGATCTTTGCAGCATCATCACCATGCCAGTGGAGTGACTCAAGGTCGAGTCATGACCTTTGTGTTGGGGGCCTATTGGGATTGAGTCCCCTCGGTCAGTTTTTGGGTTAAAAACCAAAGTTTTCATGTAAAATTTTGGTAAAAAGATGTAAAGTCTCCACAATTTGTGGATGTAGTGTAGAAAATCTATAATAGGTTAACCCAAAAATGCAATATAGATCAAATTAGAATACTATAACCCAATTCTACTATCAATTTGTGAAATCTTAAAGATCGAGCTGAACAATATAACCAAAAGAAGAAGAATCAATGGCACAATACACATGAAAATACTTTGGGGAAAGCCTCAGCTAAAAACCCCACACTATTGTGTTATCATACATGGTGGAAATGCATAGGAATTATACAAATCCTTAGCTCTCACAACTACCCAACTCTGAGTACAATCCTCACAGTTGCTCCCAGGCAATCTTGGCTTCTCTCCAGCCTTCCTCTCTACCCTCCAAGCTCCTATTTCCTTGCATTGTTCCTTGTGGATGATTAGCCTATTACCAAGTGGAAAAGCAAACCTTCAAAACTACGCAATCTTTAAGGATGAACCCTTGACTGCATGGATGAGTTTTCTCCATGATAAAACACATGCAACTGATAGTACATTATCCTTGAACATTAATCTCAACTGGATATTTCTCAAAATAGATAGGCATGAGTTCTTGATGAGGGAATCTTCAGTTAACTAGAGTAGCATTAGTTGAATGCATTAATGCATCAACTGACTGTTAACTCACTATTAGTTCATCAAATAGTTTGGAACTAATTTAACTAGACTTAACTTAGTAAATTGAGCTGACTAATTACAACTCAAATATAAATCAATCTTATGTCCTTAATTTAAGGGATAACTCTTGCATGACTTCAGAAAGACTTCTAAATTTAATTTCTCCAACTAATTAATTTAAAATAAATTAATTAATTATTTCCAAGTAGCTACTAAGACTAAATTCAATTTTAATTCACAATTTAATTCAAGGATAAATTAAATTGGAATATCTTGTTGCCATATTTCAACACTCCCTTTGAACAAGAAATGGATTATCTTCCACCCCGATCTTGTCTCTATGGAACTCAGATTTACACTTTGACAATGCCTTTGTCAAAATGTCAGCATCTTGCTCCTCTATCGAAGTATACTGCAACAACATGATCCTCTCCACCTGTGAGAAATCACGGGAAACAAATATTGCCTCATGCTTCTCCACACTACCATTAGCAGCTTTCTTTACCTTGTAAAGCCAATAGGAACTCACAAATAACTTGTTCTCTGGTCTCGGAACCACATCCCAAACATTGTTACAAACTATGGAGTCATGCTCCTCCACCATAGCATCAACCCAAATTAGCTATTGCACTGCTTCCTCAAAGGAAGATGGATTGGTCTCAACACATTCCCTAGTAAGGGCCATGTATCTAGTGTACCTCTCAGGTGACCTCCTCTGTCTACGCTGAGACGATCGTGCTCCCACATTCTCTCTCGCATCCTCCAATAATCTACGAACTTCTCTTGTGCGCTTCTGTCCATCTCTGGAAGACTCTACTTGAGTGGATGTCTACACTCCTGGAACCTCTGCATGTGGCTGCTCCGCATCAATTTGAGGTTCCTCCTCCTTAAGAACCAACAGTTCCTCCACAGCCTGGTAGTTGGAGCTCCTTCTCAAGGGAAACTCTCATGGCCTTCTACTCATCAAACTTGAGATCTCTGCAAACCACTATCCTCCGAATGGTAGGCAAGTACACTTGATAGTTGTGAGGTGTATCAGTGTATCCCACAAATATCCCCAACTCTGTTGTTGGCTCAAGCTTCTTCCATGCATCCTTTGTCACATGGAAATATACTGATGAGCCAAAGATCCTGAAGTGACCCACATCTAGTCTCTTACGAGAGAAAGCTTCCTCTAGTGTCTTCATCCCAACTATGCGATTCAGGCTTCTATTCTGCAAATATACCACTATGTTGCATGCCTCAGCCCACAAGTTAAGGGGTATGCCTTGGTCATGCGGCATTGCTCGTGCTGCCCCTACAATAGTTTTGTTCTTCCTCTCAGCCACCCCATTCTGCAATGGGTTATGAGGTGTCGTCAACTCTTGTTTAATTCCTTCCGCTGCATAGAAGTCCTTAAACTCTTGAGAGACATATTCTCCACTATTTTTGCTTCTCAATGCCTTGATCTTCTTCCCTTACGCTCTCTTAACCAAAGCTTTAAACTCACAAAACTTTGTGAAGGTTTGGTCCTTCTTCTGCATGAAATAAATCCAACATTTACGAGAATAGTCATCAATGAAAATCACATAATACCTTTGCTTCACTATGGATGCTGTTGAGAATGGTCCACACAAATCAGTATGAACTCGCTCTAAGATATCCTTTGCTTGACTATATTGATCATGAAAGGAATATTTGGTGTACTTTCCCAAGGTACAACCTTTGCATGTGTCAAATTTCTCAAGTTTACCTTTGGGAAGTCCCGTAGATATCTGTTGCATTATCTTCAAAGCCCCATGATGCAAATGGCCCAACCGCCTGTGCCACAACTCTCCAATGTCTTGGTTTTGTACCAATTCTGCTTTCGTACTCAATGTTACACAATCATCTACCTCTAGTTTATAGAGATTTTTCACTCGAATCCCTATCCTCTTGGTCTGACCTATGGCTATGTGTCTTAGGAATGCCTTTCCTTTATTGAACACAACATCATAGCCTTTGTCCTCCAACATCCGACCGATACCAAGTTCTTCTTCAGTCAAGGTACATATATCACATGTATCAAAGTGAGAGGAGCTCCATGCTCCCTATGAAAAGCAACTATGCCCACTCTTGAAACACTATACCTTCCGTCATCACCCATCTCTATGTGCATCTTGAGGTCTTTCTCCTCTAAGGCACTGAATAAATTTTTATCACCGGTCATGTGGAATGAGGCTCCACTGTCTAGATACCAGACACAACCCATCATTGATGACACCATGCATGCGATGAGGGTAAATTCCATTTCGAACTAAGAGGCTAATGCCTCACCTTCCGATCCTTTCGAGGATCCCTTATTGGACTTCTTCAATGGGAAATTAGTTGCATAATGTCTCATCTTGTGACAATTAAATCATATTACTTTATACATGTCACCCTTCTTCCCTCCATGAGAAGAATTCAATTTGAAATGGGAAGCCTTCCTCTTTCCTTTCCTTGCCATACTTTCTAAGGCCATATTTTCTTCATCATCATTCTTGGATGAAGAACCATCTTGTGTTCTCCTCCTATTCTCCTCCTACATAAGATCTAACCACAATTGTTCCCAATCTGGCAGTTTCTCCCTTCCATTCACAGACTCCAGCTATTCCAACTCTTTGGAAGGCCAAGGAGAGTGAGGCTCACCATATCATCGTCGACAGTAGTTATTCCAACATTGCCAATCTCATCTCTGCAAGTGGTGAGCTTGTTCAGATATGAGGAAATAGTATCGCCCTTCTCCCTCTTGATTCTTCAAAGCTTATCCTTGAGTGCCAATTTCGTCTAGTTGCTATTGTTTTGGTAGAGGTCCTTCAATGTCTTCCACATTGAAAATGGAGTATCCTTCCCATGGAGATGAGACAATATGGTCTCGAACTCCCTCAAGGATGATCTGTCTCACCTTGGCCACACACTTCTTCCATTGTTAGGCCCCTATACTACTAGTGTAACCCCTTATTGTTATTAGTACAACCCACTTACTTATTATATTGATGTACCCATATTGTTACTATTGTGCCCCATAGAAGCCCACTATTTTTATTATTGTGCCCTTATGTTGTTATTGTTATGTCGGCTCTAATTATGTTATGACCCCTTAGACTCCTATATATAGAAAGGAGGTCTTTTCATTTGTATCATCCAAGGATTGTTCATTTATGTAATGTAAAGGAGGTTGCCCCCTTGAAGAGGCTGAATTCTAAGGCTTTGATCTATCTTTTCTATCTTTTCTTGAGCTAGTTTCATAACATTTGGTATCAAAGCTTTGGATTCTAGGGTTTTGTTGCTCTAAACAAGTCATCATGGCATTTGCGCTATAACTTTTTTTCTGTGACGTTTCAGAAGTTGAGAAAGAAAACCCATTTGAGAAGATATCTTGCTGAATCTCGGGTCCGAATTTCAGAGCTTTTTGTGCTGTATTTGCGGAGATATGATCTGAGGAAGTTGGTCTTTTTGCAGACTCCTGAATTATATTCCAAACAGGTGACCTGGGGAAAATCGTCATAACATTTTCTCTGAGCATTGGATTGAAATTGCGTAAGAAGGTATAGAAAGAGGACGGACTGTAGTTTCTTGTATATATTTGTCGCAGACAAAGGTCAAAACAGTGACTCGTGGCACATCATACAACTTCGCTCTACTGAACTAGTCTATAATCAGGTCACTGTGGGAGATTTGGGATAACTCTTCCTTGGAGAATCCAATTTGGATCAGACTAGTGGAATTGGAAAGAGAACACAGAGGGCTACTACAGGTCGCAATTTCATAACTTAAAGATCTGAAAGTACAGAGTTACAGTCATTTCAAGATTGAGCTCCTAAAATCAAGAAAAAGAAAGATGAGGAAGTTTGATGGCAAGGATCCGGTAAATTGGATACGTCAGATGGAGCAAT